>JARHVA010010106.1:142500-219425 GCA_037957365.1 Torreya grandis
TAATTATCTACATAATTTCACATTTATTAAATTTTAGAAAAATCATGTCCATGGGTAGGCCCTTTTTATCCCCCAAATTGGTGCACTTACCCTTTACCAATCCCTTAATCTATATCACCCACCCTTTATACATCACCAACCCTTTATATCATATTTAGAATTAATCTCATGCAACCATCTATTGATAATAATAAAATCACACATCATCAAACTTATTACATAACAATGAATTAGTTTTGTAATCCATGGGGATCTAAGACATTATCCATTCATCATATCACATCAAATAAATTTAAATTAGCTCTACTCCAAAAACATATCTTGGGGAATTAGAAGGTTCCCTCTATAAAATTAAATAAAATAATCCTCTAAATCAAAAATTATCTTTCCTTGTTAAAATCCTCATTAAGGCACTAGAGAAAAATCAAAATCAAAATAATTATTAGAAAAAACAAAAATTCATGTCCCTTAGTGAAAAATTTGTAGATGCACTAGTGGGAAACTAAAATAGTAAGAGTTTATAAAATAAAAAATAATATGTTGGTGAAAAGCTCTTTGACGCACCAAGAGATGAACAAATCAGTTTTGCATCATTTGGTCAAAACACCATACACATCAATAGTAAAATGACCAATAATCCTCCAATCATTTAGATCATGTAAATTAGAGTCTTGAGATACTTAACCCCATAATATTAAAAATCATGTCATATAAAATCATAATTGAAATATATATAATTAATAATGGTTGGTGTTAGTATTAGTCCTAATTTCTTGTCTCTTGATAGTTATACATCCCTGCATAATTTATCATCCATCAAAATCCTATACACTACCACTAGATCATATCCTTAATCTAATACTTATGATACCTAACCCTCCTATGAAACTTTGTCTTTTTTATAAGATAAATAGACACTTGGTCAAGATGTCTAGAAGAAGTGGAATCAATAAACAATGAAGATCACAAAAACATCATATTAGATAGCATCAATGACATGATCTTATTGGAAAATAAAAATAAAACTAATATTCATTGAATATCAATGGTTTTAGAATCATATATATTGTATGCCTCTAATAAATCTATATGCCTTCATTCAATAAAATAAACATTCATCTAATGGTGAAAACTAGTTTTATGGTACCTTGGGTAAGCACCATGATGAAACCAATTTTTGACATCATGCATAAATCATCCATTTTTGAAAAGTACCATAAAACTTGGGGATTAAATCCACTTCATGCCTCCATTGATATCCTAAAATCCCTTTTTAACCCCTTCTATATCAGAATCCTTATCCTTGAATCATCATTATGCATCCTAAATATCATATTCCATCATGTTTCCCATATTATCAAATCTATCCTTTCTTCCCATCATGACCTTTATAATCAAGATAAATAATTATTGTGACCTTTTATATACACATCTTGACATATCCTCTAAGTAGCACTTGGGTGATTGGAAATTTGGTTCCTATTCAACATGGTCCTTGGAGATCCCCAATCCCTTCCTCATTATCCCTTATCATTTTATCACATCATCCAAGATCCTATCATAATTCCATCCTCCATCATTCCCCTATCTTAGTTGCTATTCTTGGTTTTCCCTTTACTAGTGACCCCACTTTTTAAATATCTATCAAAAAATCCCAAACATCATAAAATCATAAACTACAAAATGCCATGGTCACCTTGTCTTAAGTCCTAAAAAAATTCCAAGTCCTTATCCTCATCAAAATTCACATCCCTTATCCAAAAAGTAATTTATGACTATCCTATCCACTCATCTATGAAATATAACCTCATAACATATATTTACAGCTAAGGCAAAATAAAATAAGGAACATTGAATCATGAATTGATGATGATATCCCATCCCAAGGATTTTTCATCTAGATAATAGAAAAGACACTAATCATATAAAGTCGACACATCACACCATTTGCATGTAAATATTTACATGCTCATTTTTATTGTATGGTCATTGATGATGCTTGACTTATTTTAATGTCCTTTATCATGTATATATCATCATCCAATCATATATGTTTGTCTTCATATCTATACATATTCATTCAAGTATCTTTAATTTGTGTTTATGTGTATATTCATTCAAGTATCTTTAATGGATTAAGAATGATGTTTCTTAAGATTATTAGATTCACACTTGATTTTCCTCAAGATATAATTGATAGATTAATTGTTTGTGTTTAGTTAGATAAACAATATATCAACATCTTATTTAATCACTAATCAAATCCTCACTTATAAGGGATTCTATATTCCTTTTCACCTATCCTTAACTACCCTCACTAATAGTCCTAGAAAATCTCATCCCTAATCCCTACTTAAATCCTCACAAATTATCCTGATCATTTCTCGAACCTACTAATCCTCCTTGAGCCACTCACCATATTCCTCTAGAATTCTCTAAGAATTTTTAAATCCTAAAATATACCTACTAAATCATCACATCAATTTTGAGCCATCAACCTAAATACTACATGTATGAATCCTATCCATTCATCCCTTCCATGTGGATCTATAAATTGAGTTACACCCCATATAAATCAAGAGATTTGAATGTTCAAATCTTGTAATGCAATAATTAAATCACTCTGTCAAATAAATGAGCCAATACATAGAAGAATGTTATCCAATTATTAATTCATCCACAACAATAAACATTCTACATTAATCATCAATCCTTCAAGTCATTTGGAGCATAATGTACAATGTCAAGGAGGAAGCATGTAATTGTGAATTTGAGCTATAATATTTTTTTTAATGCTTCATTTTTTTGCATTTAAATGTTTATTTATTTATGCTCTAATACAAGCTACTGTGATTAGGATTTGTGTGTGAATTATATAGTTTCTAACAAATATAACTAATACTTATTACATATAGTTATTTTAAGAGAGATTTTGTCCCACAGTGTTAATCTAGAGAGTCTATGTAGGTAGAGAAAGATTCATGATGTAATATGGAATAAATAGTCATTATTGGATATTTAATAATGTAATATTTCATTCTTAATTAATGTATTTTACAATATTTTAGTTTGCACCAAATCTTGTCATCCATCCTAACCTGACAACATTATTTTTTAAATAAATGAAAAAATGATTTGAAGAACATCTTTATATTTAGATGAAGCTACCTCTCTCCTTTCCTACATTTTACGCTGGAATTTATATCTATAATATAAAGGAACTTTGAAAATCATAACTATGCCTCTTGTTTGAATTTAAATTTGATTATATTTGGCCATGGTTGCAATGTGCAAATAAGATATAAAAATGAAGCTAGAGTGGGTGATTACAAGAGAAAATGCATAGTACATGATGGTCACCAAAATATTAGGAATGAAATTGATGTTAGAAGTTATCATTCTATATAAGATTATCGTGAAGAATAAGTGATCAAATCAACATGCAAAATTCTACACACACTTGCAATGATGATTATTTCTTGTACATTGTGTGGTTTTACATTGAAATTTGTTGAAAATGAGACGGTGTTGGTATTTTATCTATTTAAATGTTCATCCAATTATTTTCTAAAAATGCATTCAATTCCTAATAATATGTTTCTTTTATTCACAAAGCTTCCACACGTGCTCAGTTTTGCAATCAAGGGAATAACAATGAAGATCCCAATTTTTGGATTTGTTTCAAACTATCATTGAAGATTAATTTGTAAATTTGTTTTAAACCAAGATTTATTCCTTCTATGCTATGATCTAATGTCCTTAGGTTCATACTTCACTACCCACACTACACCTCACATTTATGGCATTGTGAATGTGTTTATGAGGGCCTTTTTTCATCACTTTCAACTTCCTTATTATTATTTTTTATATTAATCTAATTAATTAATTTCATGGTGTGGCTCAATCCTTTCTTATCTCTATAAGTTATGATGGTAATGCAAGGTAACCACCTTTATTCTTGGATTCATAACTTCCCATTATCATTCCAATAATAACCATTGAACTAATCTTAAAAATATTCATTAAATTTAGCCATAAATTTAGGCATAAGAGCTAGTTTAATACTTCCATCATTAACTTATTTCTTAAATTTTTTAGTTTAATTCCTATATAATATTTTCTTTTCAACATTTTTTGGAATTATGAATAAATCTTTCTTTGGAACTCAATATCTTTATTTATAATTAATTTCATGTTAATAAGCTTACATATGTCATTAGATTTTCTCGCATAGCAAAAAAAACAATAATAATATTACTATTAATATTAATATTATGTTCATTCATATTCATTATCTCAATGACATTCAATATTAACTAATGTATATATCTTAGAAAAATCTATGTAAAAGATGTCAATATATATCATTATTTAAGCATATATTCCACTTATGTCATGAATCCAATATGATTCATATGCTTCAAAAATTATATATGTTGACATTTTTAAAATAAATTTATCTAAGATATGTATGCTAGTTTAAATAAAAAACACCTTATTAAGTTTCTAAAAATATGTAGAGGTAAGACCATTAATGCATAAATTAATACAATGAAAAATATTAATAATTGACTATATGAATTTAATTGAGACATAAAAATAAGAATGTATAAAAATAGTGATATTAAATGAGTTGATGCATACTCCTTCATTAATCCAACATACAAGAGATTATATTCACAAACTTCATTTCCCTACTCTCTGGGGAAATCATAAATTGAGAAGTAATGTTATTCAAGCCATCATAAACCATAAAAATACTTTAGGTCATAATATTCATCAATTATTCTCTGAATAAAGCCTTTTAGGGACAACCCAAGTCATTTTTAACACTTTAGGAGTAAAATGTAGAAAAAATCTCAACTAATAATTATGTTGCAACTGGTTAATGTCAATACTCATTTAATCTAAAACCATATATGCCACCTTATTTATATATACATTAGACACTCTAAATACTAATCAAACCACACATATTTATGAATTCTATTGAACCAAACAACAATGGGATATAAATGGATGACAGTAAAAAAAAACCTTCCTCTAACACTAGTTTATTTGAAGCTTCAAAGAGACTAAGATAAAAATATTTATCCAAATTTACACCATCAATTTAAATATTTTAAAGTTAAAATAAAAGATAGTTTCTATTGTTCCAATAAAAATTAAAATAAATTATAGATAAGAATGATTGAGAATTCACAATGTGTGTTAATGCAAAGCATGCAACCATGAAAAACATTATAACCATTGATATCAAAATTTCCTTTTAAAAAATTAAGGCTTATAGAAATTACCACATTATTCTAATGCTATAAAATTAAAAAAATATTCTAAAATTGATAAAAGTAACATATTGGATTGTACCTAAAGAGTTTATCTTATATCCTTCCCATATTTATGTTTATAAAAAATGTGTTTCCACATTATGTGGAAAACCAACCTTGATAAAGTGTTTTCTCAGTATCATAATAGATAAATAGATACTCCATAATAACATAGAGTTTATTATGATGGTGTCTACATGTCCAACTTTGTCATGTTCATCATCAGAATCACTGGCATTTAGGCTACATCTTAAAAAGTGACACCAACATTCCCCTTTTTAAAGTGGGATGGAGAAACTAATAGAATATTTAGATGAATCTCACACAAAATTGTATGAGTTTATGGTTTATCTCCAACCTCCCTCCCTCATAATTTACTTTTTAGAGGTCATATGTGATGATTTGAGGGCTTAAAAACACATTTTAATAAAATTTTCAAGTTTTTTCTATTTATAAATACAACATATTCTTTAACGAAACATGGACATTAGTTAAGATTACTCCATTATGCCAATTTAGTGTTTATCGTATATGTGGATATTTTTAGTATCATCAGAGCATGCATGCAAAACTTAAAAATATATCAGTTGAAAAATCACTAAAAGATAGAAGTTACTTAAAATAGCTATTTTTTAAAAAAATGCATGTGTCAGTTAGATTTAGGTTCTTTAGGTAGATTTAGATTTATTAAGATTTTTAAATTATGCATGTTAAATCCAATTCTAATTTGAGATTTAGTTAAATACATTATTGGAAAATGTTATTCATTTAATAAGAATGAATAGATAATTTTTTAATGCAAATTTTGAGTTTATGGCTATTGATCATTTTTCTTAGTTAGTATGTGTTTTCTTTAAATAGTGCTCCACATCCGATGAGGGGCTTAAATCCATATCAAAATGTTGTTTATATACATATAAGAAATTGACATACCAGATTCTATAATTTTACTTATGTTTGTCCATGTTATAAATATATTGACATTTAGAGAATTTAAACCAAGATTAATAACATACCTAAACACCAAATGTAGACCTAAAGAAGAAAAGGCAAGGTGATAAATACCATGAAAGTGGTGAAATATTTTAACATGCACTGGGTAGTAACAGATAGTAGTAATGGCATGGTATTTTAGGTGATACCATATCCCAGGGGACTTATATTGTACACCAAACCTGTATTTAGGTTAGTGTTTGGACTTACATGAATTGAATTACTCATTACAAAGGTTTCTCTTATTGAAGGAGGATGAGGATGTGAAGAGTAAATATTTGATTTCAATAAAACTCCAAGTTTGATGTGCAACATGAATAAATGATGCAATGTATCTAATATGGTGATAACACAATGAGGTCACCGAGTCTATTTTGTTGCTTCCATTCATCTATATTACTAATATATTGACACCTGAAATTAAAATTTTACATTCTTCTAGAATTCCTTGCACAAATCAAGAAATTTCTAGTATAAAAGTTGACTTGTAGATAATGACACTAATCATGATCATGATTATATATATAATCTATTTAGTGAAATTAGGTTTTTAAAGATACAGATAAAATTAATCAAAATATTTTTTTAAATTGTTTCATATTTAATAGTAAATATGACCATGTCCAACTACTTAGTATATTCTCCTATATCGATTTAACTACCCAGGATTTGAGTTCTCTAGTAAGGTCCTAGTTTAAAGGTATAGACAATTTTTTTACCCATAACCAATCCCATCATCATATTTATTTTATATCTTATCTTTAGATAAAATAAAGCTAATGAATTATAATTGGCACATTATTAACAAAATAATGAAAACTTCTTTTAATAATATACTTTTTATAAAGAAACATTTTTTTAAAAAAAAAAAATCTAGACTAGATTGTAGGATGATTATCAAAATTAGTTTTTAGGATTGAAATTATATTTCATTGTTGATATTAACAAAGATGCTACATAATGAAATACAATTTTTTCAACTAGTATTATCACACAAACCATTTATTTATGGTGATGATCCTATAAGGGATTTATACTCAATATTAGGTCAATCATGGAATGAATTTATCAAAAACCAAAACCAAGGATGACTAATACTACCACCTGAAATCACTAAAAAAATAATTCTATTGTTACATAGAATAATTATATTTTAATTAATATACTATGAAACTATCAGTAATATGTAATTAACAAAATTAGTTTATAACTTATAGTTGATAGCATACAAATTAATCTTTTTATTTACATTTGTTTTATATAATTTTTTTATAATTTATATTTCATGTTTTTTTGTTAATAGATATATTAACAGCCCATAACAACTAGGACAAAAGGGAAAAAAATCCTACCAAAGAAAATTCCAAGGAAAAAAACATATTAGAGAGGATTCCAACATGGACATTATGTATCAAAAACCTCTAGTGTGAATAAAAATTTAAATTAAAATAATTTATGATTCATTTAGTTCATTAAAAAAGGCCAAACTTAAACAATATTGATAAAAAAAATATAATAATAATGGAACTCTTTAAATTTAATGACCTACAAATTTGATGCATTTTCTCCTTTTGAATTTTGTCTTCAATCAGACTTTAAATTCAATGTTGATTGTGATTTTCAAGGGAATCTATGGGCTTTCAGTACTAAATGTGTCCTTTAGGATTGAGCTAGATCTTTAATTATGGAAACATCTCTTCATCTTTATGAGGGTACCAATAATGAAGTAAAAGGTCACACATTTTATTTGGCATCCAATTTGAGGAAGTAAAAACATGTGATAGTGAGCTAACATTATCAAGTATTTGTCAAAATTTTAGTTGTGCATAGGGGCACCCTCCATTGACCTAAATTAAGAGTCAATAATATTGTATTGGAAGAGGGTTCTACAGAGGAGTTGTATGAATTTTTTGTCTAATAAAATAATATTAAAGTTACATAATATATTTGTATCTATATGATATGTTTTCTTACCATACATATGTTTGTATTAATCTAAGTGTTATTTAAGCCTTGTTATAATATCATGGAAGAATTCTTGACTTACTCAAATAGATGCATATTATGTTTTATCCATATATTCCTTAATGATATGATCATTTTTATTTATTATAAAATAAATTAATAAGTGTTGTCATGTATACCTATTATTACAAATCGTATACTACTTTTTCCTCATTAGTGTGTACAAGTATGATAGTCTCTTTTGTCACCTAAATTGTGTGGGAAGATTATGATACCAAGTTAAATGTTCACTATAAATTTTTCATGGGAAGATTATGATACAGTTAAAATTTATAAATTGTACGGTATTTATCCTCAATCATCATTTTATTTAACTCTAAAATATCTCGTCAATAATGTATCTTAGAAGTGTAAAAGGTCAAGATTAATGTTAGGTTTTTATGGCCAATGATACAAATTCAATACTGGTAATTAAATACCTATATTTGAGAACTAATTTTATTATGATAGTGCTCATGGTCTGATGAGTCACTTGAATCTTCATTCCAATTTTGTTTATGTATGGAAAATACATTGACATACCATATTCTATCTTGTAACTTATGTTCATCCATGTTGAAAATATATTAACATCTAGAGAAATTAAATAATGCTTAAAAACATACATAAACACCAAACATGTACCATGAGAAGAAAATGTAAGGTGATAAAGAACATGCAAGTGGTGAAAGATTTGAGCATGTATTAGGCAGTAAAAGTTAGTAGTAATGAAAATGTATTTCAAGTGATACCATATGCTATGAGACCTATATTGTACACCAAACCCATATTTAGGTTAGAGGTTCGATTTGCATTATTTGCATTACTCATTACAAAGGTTCCTATTATTAAGGGTGGACAAAGATGTCAAGAATATTGATTTTATTACAACAAGACTCTATGTTTGATGTTCATCTTGAATCAATAATGCAATGTCTATAATGTGGAAATAAGACATTGATTTCATAGAGTCTATATTTTTTATTTCATTCATCCATTTTCCAATATAGTGACATTGAAAAATTAAACACGGTATCGTTATTGCATTCCTTACACCATTGTGCCAACTTCTTGTATATAAATTGACATGTAGACATTGACATTACTTGTTAGCATAATTATATATAATTTATTTGTTTATGGCTTTTAAAGGTATACATAAATATGATAAAAATGTTTTGTAAATTTTTTCCATATTTAATAGCAAAGTTAACCATGGCCAACTAGCAAAGATTTTCAATCAAATGGTAAACTCACTAAATTAAGTGATAAAGAAGACAAGATACTCAACTCTCCACTTAGGTGTCATTAATGCAATATTATATGTAAGATATGGTAAATCTAAAATATCATATCTTTAAATTCAAAGTGGCTCTTAATTTAGATATGATGCCTAATATATATGCAATCAACATGCCTTCATAGCTCAACCATTTTTTTTAATATGTTTCTTGGAAATCAACTAGTAATTAAGGCAAGGTAAAGTAGTTATTATGGTTTAAATTATCCATGTAATGTATTATATAGTTATAAAGTCCTACAGTCTTTGTGGTAGTTCATTTTATGAACTCAAAAAATATATTCTAATGTTAACATAAACCTTATTCTAAATTTATTATTTTTTCAATTATGTTTGTCATGACATAAAATAAGTACTATAAATATAATGCTTTTAAAAAAGCCACTATCATTAATTATATAAACAAAACAATTATGTTTTATAGTATTAAACCAAACTTTATTATAAATCCCAACATTATGACAATCAAGATTGATCACTTTTTAAAATTAATGTAAATTTTGATGTCCCTTATAATTATTTTGTCTCTATGTAATGATTTTAAATCTTAGTCCTGGAAATTGATATTGATAGAGGTAATGATTTGATTGAAAATTGATTAATCTTTTATAAGTTGTTAAAAACATTTGGATGTGAATGGATATTCAAAGGCATTGATATAAAACCAAACATGTTTAACATTTCCAATGAGTTTATTGGAAGGAATAAGATAGTCGAGGTGACTGTGATTCGGTTATACTAGTTATTTTTAGGTTCCTTAGTCATGTAGATTATGAAATCATGGACATGATGTGAATATGTTAAGGGGAGATCAAAAATTCTTGCATTGGTATTTTATGATAATTGTTAGCATTTGGATTATTTGATATGATGATCATAGTGAACATGGTTTCAAAGTGATATAATTTTTTAAATGTTTATTTTATTCCCATATTATTTTTTGCAAAATTTGAAAAGTTCAAGAAAGGTTTATAATATTTAGAACAAGAAAAACATCAAATTAATCCTGAGTATCTATTGTATGCATGTAATTAGACATTTGTGGGCCTAACATAGCTATATTGTTTTAATAATTCATGACTAGAGAATTATATATTGTGCCTAAAACTTTGGATGTTTAGCCAATGAAGGTGAAATTATATTGATCAATTTCAAGCCTAGAAATGTTCTCAAACCTATTAGAAAAGGCAACTTGTGTCAAAAACATCAAGCACCTATTAGTGAAGGTATTAGACTGCTTGAATTTCTAAAAATCTAAGGGTTACTAAATATATCCACAATTATTGATCCTCCATACTTTTGGGGCTTGGTTCAAATAAATTTGAACCAAGCCCCTTAAGTATGGAGGAGATGCATTTGATGGGAACATGTTAGCATTATATGTGATGTTATAGAGAATTGGAGATAGGTAAATGAATGGATGATGGATAATAATATTTCACTATAGTAATGATGAAACCAAACAAACAACATGGTTTTGTGAATTAAAAGTCCATGAAAAAAAAACTTGTGGAAATAAAATCATAATTATAGTTTGACTAGAAATATAGCATTGTAATAGCTTTTTAGGCATGATCACCAACAAAATATTCCATTAAATAAAATCTTTATAAAAAATAAGGTGGGAATCTAGATGATTGCTTTTACATTGAATCAAAATAGATAAAACAATTGCAATAAATAAACAGTCTTATTTCTCATTTAACATTTGCACTAAATAGAGTTTTTTTTCTAATTTGTAGTGCAAAAATTTCATGAATAAAATGAGGTGGTGAAAATCATAAAATAAATGTTTCTATGAACACATTCTATTTTAAACATATAAAAATAACCATTTCTTTTGAACTTATTCAAATTGTCATGTATTTTAAACATTATGAAGTTTTTTAGAATTGACTGAGTGGTAATTATTTTGTTGGATGTTTCAGGTCTCTTTAAATGGCCTATCATCAAGAAAAGAGATTTAAGATAATAATAGGTTTCAATTGACATGATGTCTTGCTTACAATCTACACAAATTATTTATTATTTATTAAATCCAAGGAAACACATAAATTCCATGTTGCACTTCTGTATAAGTAGTTTCTAAAGATCAAAATGCAATAAAATACTAATTATATTATTAATGTTTTCATGGTACTAGTATTATATGATATTCATATTAACATATAAATAAGAACTAAACTCACATAAATTTGTAACATAGTGTAAGTTATTAAAGCATTATTGTAAAGTTTCCAATCATGTTAAGGGTATTATAGTGGAACCAAAACATAACTTAGTGAGATATGGCACTTAGTTTCTAATTATAAAATTATATAAATAGGGCATTATGAACCATATTTTAAGTGATGAGATTGTAATGAATGATGTTATGGAGATATGAGAGGGGGAAGAAATGGTGAAGAGACTAATGATAGAAAAATAAAGGGAATAGATGAATAGGGAAATCTATGAGCTGAGAGATGCTTTTCTATAAAATAAGTTAACAAAGGAGGCTCTTCTTGAAAACATTTGTGTAAATTATATCTTAATTATTTTAATTTTCATTTTATTTGATGCATATTATAAGCAATTGTGATGAATGTATAATTATTCTATTAATTTTATCCAATTATATGAATCAAAATTTAATACTGATGAGCAGTTTTTGTATAATGGTTTTTTACATTAAAATTACATTCAATTTATATGACAAGTTTTTATCGGAGTTGTTGCCAGAATCTGGATAATGTGAATGCAATAGAGATGTGATCAAATGAGATGAAGCAAGTGCACACCACATAGATGCTAAAGCAATTTGAAAATTACACAAGAAGATAAATTGCACAAGACAAAATGAATAAAACTAAAATCTGATTAACATGAGATGGCCAAAGTGAATAATACATATAGGAGAGCATGTAAGTAACTCCTCCAAAAAAGGTGGCCACGGCACCCCAACATAGACTGTAACTCCTCCATGAAAGGTGGTGACAAGGTGCTAAGAATAGAGAAGTAACTCTCATCAAGGGAGTTACTTATGACATTCTTATGACACCTATGACACATCTATGACACACATCTCCACATAAGCTAGCCTATCCCACAAATGTAGGAAAACTCCATGTAAGCACAAGAAATACAATTTCTCTAATTAAAAAATAGGGAAAAATAAAAACCTACACTAATACACCCCCATAAGCATAGCTTAGGTGGGCAGTGTGGAAATATAAAATGGGTCCTGACAACTAGCCCTGATGAGGTACCCATGTACAAATGCAATCTCCCATAAGATAGAGAAAAGGAGAAAACCCGTAGGTAAAAAACTCCCCCCCTAAAAGAGAGACATAAAAGAAAGAAGAGGCTAGTGCCCCCTCAAAGATGATGCTACTACAGATGTGGACTGCACCCCAAAAAGAGCTCGTAGATGAATGAACTTGCTCTCAATGAAAGGTTTGGTGAAGATGTCTGCAACTTGCTCTGAAGACTGGCAAAATATCAAGTCAATGACCTGACTATGAATAAGCTCCTAAATGAAATGCATGTGAATCTCTATGTGCTTGGTTTGTTGGTGCTGAACTGGATTCTTGAAAATCTAAATGGTACTCTAGTTGTCACAATAAATGATGGTGGACTGCCTGATAAGAATGCCAAAATCAAAAAAAATCCCTTGAAGCCAAATAGCCTCAGTAGCTACATTAACAACTCCCCTGTACATTGCCTTTGTGGATGATATAGTAATAACATTATGCTTCTTGCTAGACCAACTGATAGGACCAGAACCTAGAGAGAAACTAAAACTAGAAGTGGAATTGTGAGTCTATGAATCGCCAGCCCAGTCAGAATCTATATATCCAACCAAGTCAACCTCTATGCCAAATCTATAATGAATCCCATATCTTTGTGAACCTTGTATGTAATACAAGATCCTCTTATCTACTTTTAAATGTAGCTCATGAGGTTCCTACATAAATCTGGAGATAAGTTCCACTATATATGATATGTTAGGCCTAGTGTGATTCAAGTAGATGAGACTACCAATATGTTGGCAGTACCAAGTGGCATCAACTAATGGTGAAGAACAATCAGCATCAAGCTTGACTCCTGATAGAAAGGGAGTCAGAGATAGCTTGCAATTAGTCATGTGAAATTGAGCCAATAAGTTAAGAGCATACTTAGGTTGTGTAAGAGAAATCCCTAAATTTGATTGTGAGATCTCGATGCCAAGGAAGTAGTGAAATAAACCCAAGTCTATCATGTCAAATCTATCCTAGAGAGGTGCAATAAACCCAAGGAAGTAGTGCTTGAAAATGGGTGAGTCAAGTATTAACTCCTCATCCTTTGACTAACTAGAGGTGGATGACCCTACATCACTATCCTCGCTGTCTGAACTCTAAGAAGAAGAAGAAGTCTCTAGCTCAATAACCTATTGTGGCTGATCTAAATTTGATGAGGAATCATCATGAAGAAGTAGATCTAATGAGGGAAAAGAAGTGCCAAGTGTTGAGTCTCTAGGGCTCTCTTGAAAGTGGACACTTCTCTCAATGAACAACTCATGAGTGATTGGATCTAGAAGGCGATATCCCTTAATACAATCTAGATATCCTACAAAGATGCAATGCTTGGACTGACATTCCATAGCTTTACATTTCTTCTTTGGAATGTAGGCCATGGCTGGGGATTTGAAAAACCTAAGGTGCTCAACATCAGGTTTCCTTTTATGCCAAGCTTCAAAGGGTGTTATCCCTTTCAAAGCTTTGTGAGGAACCCTATTTTGAATGTAGCAAGCACAATTGATGGCTTCAACCTAGTACTATGGTGCTAAGGATTTGGAGTGAATCATATAGCTACCCATCTCATTCAAGAACCTATTCTTGCATTCTACAACCCCATTCTATGAAGGACTATAAGTGACTATATGCTACAAATCAATCTCCTCTATGGTGCAAAATTACTCAAACCTGTTGCTGACATACTCCCCTCCATTATCAGTTCAAAGAACCTTGATGGATTTCTCACTCTGTTTCTCAACAAGAGCCTTGAATTCTAGAAAATTTTCAAACACTTCAGACTTTTGTTTGAGAAAATATATCCAAGTGTACCTAGAGAAATCATCAATGAAAGTTAGGATGTACTTGGCCCTTGTGAAAGATGGTTTGGGAAAAGGTCCTGATACATCATTGTGGACTAACTCCAAAGGTTGTGAAGCCCTCCAAGCTTTGCCTTTATCAAATTTTACTTTGGGATACTTCCCAAGGGATCACCCCTTGCAAAGTCCTTTTGAGAATTGGACATTAGGCAAGCTAATGACCATGTCATTTTGCAAAGTTGCTCAAGGTAGCGGTAGTTAAGGTGGCTAAGCCGCTCATGACACAATTTGCTAACTCCATCTGAATGAGTCAGCAATGTTGTTGGAGAAGAATCAAGTGAAAATTTGAGAAGGTGTATAACCTTGCTTGGTGATCTGCCCTACCCACTGCCACTGTAGTATCACTATGCAACTCCCTGATAGCCACTAAATTTTGTGAAAACTCAACTCTGATGCCCTGACCAATGTGATTGATTTGGTACACTGATAGGAGATTGGCTGAAAGAGAAGGAACACTTAGAAAATTATTGAATGTTCTTCCTTCCATTTCAACTGACCCTCTCCCTATAATAGAAATTTATGTGTCATCACCCAAACTAATTGAAGTCATGCTACAAGGCTCTAAAGATGAAAACTCAACTAGTGAAGAGCCCATGTGGTGAGAAGCACCCGAATTAATGACCCATGATGTTGTAGAAGCTATAGTAGCTACAAGGGTCTTGCCCTTTTCTTTCTCCTTACCCTTGCCTTTTGCCTTGGTATAATCTTGGGTAGATGAATTCTGTTTGATGGACTCAGGAACACCTATGTTGTGCTTCTCTAGAAGATACGTTAGGTGATCTATTTGTTTCTTCATGCATTTGTGTTCATCATGCCCTATATTTTCACAATAGGCACACTTAACCTTCTCCTTCTTAGGTTTAGCATTGGAGGAGGAAGACTCAGTGTTGTTTTTGGTAGGATTGTTGTTTTCTTTCATCTTCTCTTGGTCCTTGTTCTTTTTCTTCTTCTCCTTTGTTGAAATCTTATCCTTACCATTTACAACTATCAAAACTTGGGTTTGATTAGACTTCATTGTGCCCATTTGAATTAGCTTATCTTGCTCCCTAGTCAAGTCAGCAATGAATGAATCCAAAGAAGGCATTTTCCATGTAGTGCCAAGGGCACTTTTTGTGGCATGGAAAGTGGAGACAAAGACTGAATAACTTAGACCTAACTTTGTGAGAATAGAAAGGATGAGTTGATCATCTTTTTTCTCTATCCTGAATTATTTCAATTGCAATATAAGGGCCTTCAACTTAGTGAAGAAGACTTGTAGGGTGTCAAAGTTGCTAGGACTTAGACTTATGAGTTTGTTTTCAAGCTCATGTCCTCTTATCTCATCAATCTTCCCAAATAAGAGTTTTAAGGTGTCCCATATGTCTTTGGGACTCTTGGAGGTTTCTAAATGGAAGATAAGTTCTGGAGACATAAACAAGCTCAGTAATCTATAGGCTTTATCACTATGATTGTACCACTTGACCTTTTCAGCATCAGTGTTGGGTTTTACTTCAGTACCCATGGTGATCCTATACAACCCTTTGCTTCTAAGAATGATTGACATTTTAACCTTCCATTTATGATAGTTGAAGGGTGTTAGGGGTTTAAGTTGAAAATAATCCATTTTAATCTGAATTTAGGTGAAGTTGTGTTGATTGCAAGTTGTGAAATTATGTAGAAAGGAGAACGAAAGCAAAGATTTGCAAGTTGTGAAAAGCAATCACACCCCCTTGAAATGTTGAACACCCCCCCCCCAAATATGTAAGTGCATGATCGAAATATGCTGAGCTCAGCCAAGAATGCATCTTAGAGCAATCAATGCAAGACTATAAGCAAACAGGATGTCGGACTCAGCCGAAAATGCGTCCCAGGAGACCCAAATTTTAGGCACTTTATAAACTAGTGCATTTTTGACAAATAAAAATCCTAAGATATGGATAATTGAATTAAAAACACTTTTTCAAAAAATGGCACCCAAAACTGAGCTACCATTTTCAAGATATTAAAGGTTTAATTTTCTCGTAAATTACTATTTTTGCAAAAAAATACTAAAATATTAAAAAAATGCCTATTTTTAGAGAGAAAGTGGCCTTCCAACCACTTGTTGGATTTGACACGGAGTGAGGAACCCAAAAGAGGTATTTGTGAGGGGGAATTGGCCTCCTACCAACCTGGGCCTCACCCTTCATCTTCGTAGGTTGAAGATACAAGTTTTTTTTAAAAACCTCTAAATTGCTCTTTTTTAAAAATGTTTTCAACTTACTTGTTTTCCAGTGTACTAAATGACATTGTGAAGTGATTAAAGTTAGAAAACATTTAAAAAAGCAATTACCAATGCCTAGTTGGAGTTGCCACATGGGATGCCAAGCAAGGAAACGGTGCCATTTTCAAGAAAAATAGCAGGTGTGGCATAATATTCTTCACCAAAATAAGGCGTGCACTTCCAACACAGACTGCATACTTAATACTTCTAGCACAAATTTTACCATAGAAGAGACAAAACAAGTGCAGAAAAAAAATGCTAGGTGTAGAAAAAAGGACACCTAGTGACTAAGGGTCCACATGGGATGCCAAACCAGAAAATAAAGCACCATTTTCTAAGGAAAATAGTTCTAATTTGCTGGCAAAAAATAGAAAAAGAATGAACTGCAGACTTGGATGCTAGACACTGTATGGCTGCTTGGCACCTTGCTATTGCTGAAGGCATTGCTGCTGCTAAATGTTTGCAGTCATCGTTTGAAGGAAAGATGGCACATACATAGCAAAAGGTGGCACCTCTCACCAAGAAAAAGTGCATAGTTCTGATGATGTGTCTTATGCTGCTCCTCCCTCTACTCACAATAATGGCACCCAGTAGCTTGCAACAAAGTCAACACCTCCAACATCCAAGAAGCAGAACTAGATTGCAGAGATCTATCTTTTTTCGTGTAGAGTGACTAGAAAAAATAAAATTCCACTGCCTTGCTGAAGCCACAATAGATCTAAACAAGATGTCTTGGAAAATTCTAACTCAAAAGTAATTTTTTGAACAAGTTTCCATATGGGTTTGCATGAGTTTTCAAAAAACTCTACCAAAACTCTCAAATGCAATACAATTAAACAAAAAAAAAACTACTAAGGAAGCAAAGTAAGAATTTCAAAATAAACTAATAGCATAACCAGACACATGATTACGGGAGTGGCTTTGATACCATATCAGAGTTGTTGCCAGAATCTGGATAATTTGAATGCAATGGAGACGTGATCACACGAGATGAAACAAGTGCACACCACATAGATGCTGAAGCAATTTGAAAATTACACAAGAAGATAAATTGCACAAGACAAAATGGAGAAAACCAAAATTTGATTAACATGAGATGGCCAAAGTGATGAATACATATAGGAGAGCACGTAAGTAACTCCTCCAAAAAAGGTGGCCAAGGCACCCCAAGATAGACTGTAACTCCTTCATGAAAGGTGGTGACAAGGTGTAAGAATAAAGAAGTAACTCCCATCAAGGGAGTTAATTGTGACATTCTTATGACACCTATGACACATCTATGACACACATCTACACATAAGCTAGCCTATCCCACAAATGTAGGAAAAATCCATGTAAGCACAAGAAATACAATTTCTCTAATTAAAAAATAGGGAAAAATAAAAACCTACACTAATAATTTTATAGCTTACTATAAATCCTAGTATTATATAATCAACACAAAATTGAGTAATAACTCTCTTATAAGTGGAATCTAGGATCAATGAGTGCACATTCTAGGTTTCTTGGATGTATTTCAATGTGACTTTAGACTAATAAATGGGCCTTCCATTTGGGATAAAAATTAATACCTTTTGTAGACTATATTTGATCAAAGAAGGAGTTTTGTTTTATTACATTATATTGTTCATGGCTATTGAAAGTGATTTTTTTTATATGCCAGTAATTATATTTTTACTATAATTGAAATTTAATTTGTATTAATGTTAGCCATTAAAGTTTAACACACTTATATCCTTATAGTGTTCAAACACTTGTCATGGGTGCCATTTTCGAAGTGCCTCTCCGTGTAATTAAATTACATGATAATAACCAAAAATATATATATGTGGATTATTTGTAAGTAGAAGCTAGTTTGTAAACAGTTTAAGTAAAACTTATATTACATCACATAATACCAATCAACATCTACATAATGATTATGTAACATGAGAACACAAATATAATATACATTACATCACATGTTGATAACCAAAATCAAGATAAGAATGACTATAACATTGAATCAAACTAGATAAAATAATGGAAATAAATGAACACTCTTATTTCTCATTGAAAATTTATGCTAAATATAGTATTTTAAATTTATAGTGTAAAAGTTATAAGAATAAGAAGAGATCCTGAAATTCCTAAAGTAAATGTTTCTATGACCATAATCTATTTTGAACATATAAAAACCATAATTTATTTTGAACTTATTCAAATTATCATTTATTTGAGCTTATTCAAATTATCATTTATTTTGAACATTATGAAGGTTTTTGGAATCAAATAAGTGGTAATTATTTGGCTATATGTTTCATGTCTCTTTACATAAACTATCATCAAGGAAAGATATTGAAGTTAATATTGGGTTATAATTTATATATTTATAGTTTACACAACTTTTTTTAAAAAAATCCTAGCATACGCATAAATTACTTGTTGCACTTGTAAATAGATAGTTTCTAAAGATTGGAATGCAAGAAAAACCTATTGTAAGTTTATATTCTTTAATGATACTGATATTATATGATATTCATATTAACACCTAAATAAGAATTAAAATGACTTAAAGTTGTAACATAGTGTAAGTTATAAAAGCTTTATAGTAAAGTTTCCTGCTATGTTAAGGGTGTTATAGTGGTACCAAATCCTTAGCTACTAATATATGGAAATTAGTTTATAATTTTAAACTTATATAAATAGGTAATTGTGACCCATATTTTAAATATTATGATTGCAATGATTGATGTTGTGAAGAGATTAGATGTGGAAGAAATGGTGAAGACATTGATGATAGGAAAAGAAGGGGAATATATGAAGATGAGAATATGTGAGCTGAGAGAAATTTTTCCATCAAAGAAGTCTATAAAGGAGTATCTTCTTACAAAAATTTAGAGAAAAATTATATTATTTTTTATGATTTCCATTATTTTCCATGAATACTATAGCCAGTTGTGATGAATGTATAATTATTTTTTTATTTTATCCAATTGTATGAATCAAAATTTAATATTGATGAATAGTTTTTGTATAATGTTTTTGCATAAATATTACATTTAATTTGTACAAAATTAATTTTTATATTTTAATAAAAATACTATTATTATATAATGAACATAGAATTGAGAAATAGCTCTAAACTAAGAGGAATCTAGGATCAATGAGTGCACAATCTAGAGTTCTTAGATGTATTTCAATAAGACCAAAGACTGAGAAATGGGCCTTCCATTGGGGATAAAAATGAATACCTACTTGTAAACTAGATTTGATTAGAGAATAAATTCATCTTTATTACATTATATCTTTCATGGCTATTAAATGTGATTTGCTTTTTATATGTTAGCCATTAATTTTTTATGATAATTGAAAGTTATTTTATTAATGGCATCCATTAAAAGTGAACAAACCTATTCCATTACAACCTTTTATCACTCCACATAGGTTTCACTATATGATCACCTCCCAACGTAATTAGATTAAATGATGATAACCAAAAATAACTCTATGAAATATTTGTAAGTAGAAACTTATATTACACCATAAGATAATAACCAAAAGCTTCTTTGTAAACTGCTGAAAAAAATATATATCACATCACATAATAAAAAACAAAATCTAGGTAAGGATGATTGTAACATGAAAACACAAAGACAATATACATTACATCACATGTTGAAAACCAAAATCAAGAGAAGGATGAGTGTAACATTGAATCAAATTAGATAAAACATTGAGAATAATTGAACATTGTAGTTTCTCATTGAAATTTTGCACTAAATATGTTTTTTATTTATTTTTAGTGCAAAAATTATGAGATTAAAATGGGGTGGTTAAATTCCTAAAATAAGTGTTTGAATGACCATAATCTAATTTGAACATTAAAAACCATCTTTTGTTTTGAACTTATTTAAATTGTCATGTATTTTGAACATTGCAAAGGTTTTTGGAATCAACTAAGTCATAATTATTTGGTTTGATGTTTTGTGTCTCTTTACAAACCTATCATTAGGGAAATATATTGAAATTGATACTAGTTTATAATTGATATGTTTAAATTTTACAAAAATATGTTTTTATTAAAACTTAGCATACACTAATTTTTTTGTTGCACTTGTATACAAGCATTTTCTAAATATCAAAATGCAATAAAATACTTGTACATTTAAATTTTATAGGTACTAATATTATATTATATTATATTATATTCATAATAACATATAAATAAGAAGTAAAATGATTTAAAGTTATAACTTTGTGCAATATATAAAAGCATTATAGTAAATTATCCCACTATTTTAAGGGTATTATAGTGGAACTAAATCCTCAAATAGTGAGATATGGAAATTTGTTTGTAATTATAAAATTATTTAAATAGGGCATTGTGAACCATCTTTTAGAGACTGGGATGGAAATGAATGATGTTGTGGAGAGATGAGAGGTGGAAGAAATGGTGAAAAGACTGATGATAGAAAGAGAATGGGAATATATGAAGAGTGGTATTTGTGAGTTCAAATATGTTTTTTTGTCAGAGCAATCAGCAAAGGAAGATATTCCTTAAAAAATGGAGAAAATTTATTTTTTTTTTTTTTCCATGCATACTATAATTAGTTGTGATGAATGTATAATTATTCTTTTGGTTTAACAGTTTTGAATCAAAATTGAACACTGATGAGTAATTTTTGTACAATTATTTTGAATAACCTTACATTCAATTTGTATAACATCAACTTTTAGAGTTTACTATAAATATTAATAATATATAATCAACATAAATCAAGCAATATCTCTTTGGCAAGGGGAATCTAGGATCAATGAGTGTACATTCTAGGTTTAATGGATTTATTTCAATATGACTCAGGACAATAAAATGGGCCTTTCATTGGGGATAAAAACAAATACCTGCTTGTAGACTAGATTTGATTAGAGGATTTTTTATTTATTACATTATATATTTCATGGCTATGAAAAGTGATTTGTTTTAATATGTCAGTAATTAATTTTTTATGATAATTAAAATTTATTTTATTTTAATGTTATCCATTAAAGTTTAACATATGTCATTATAGCCTTCAAACAATCCCCATCGGCACCACTATAGGAGTGCCTCTCATCATAATTATATTACTTGATAACCATAACAAAAATGAAAATTTTATAAGTAAAATCTTGTATTACACCATAAGATAATGACCAAAATATGATTTCCTAGATGTATTCCAATATGAACTAGGACTAAGAAGTACCCCTTTGATAAGGGGAAATTGGAATCAACCCAACCCAAAATTTATCAATAGCCCTTTCATAAGGGGAATTTTGAACCAATGAGTGCACCATCTAGATTTCTTGGATGTATTCTAGTATGACCCAAAATTGAGAAATGGGCCTTTCATTAGGGATAAAAATAAATACCTGCTTCTTGATTAGATTTGATAGAGAAAGAGTTCATGTTTATTATGTTGTCCCTAAAAAATGTCACTCATTTTTGGGACAACATATTAACTATTTTGGTCCTGCATGACTAAAATTGTATCTCCCCTTTTCAAAATTTGTTTTGAGCATTCAATTTACTCATTATCTTAACTTTTTTTGGTAAAGGGAATAGACGGTTCAACAGGTTCAAAGGCTTCTATAGGTGAGTTCAATCAAAGGAACAAGTTTCCAATGCTTAGTCATTTTCAATATTGGTTCAACGCATTGGTTTAACAAAAAATGTCCATCGGCAAGCTTTTAAGCAATGATTGAACTATTGAACCATTGAACCATGGTGAACCATTTTGGTTCAATGGGTTCAATGGGTTTAAAGGTTCAACATCATCAGCAAGAGTTAAGTGCATTTGTCAAAGGTTAAAAGTTTAACCGCTTCTAGGTTCAACGGCTTTGAAACACTTATCATAGTGAAGAAGGCTTGAACCATCAAATCGTTGAACCGTTAAACCACTTTGGTTCAAAGGTTCAACGGGTTCAATGGTTCAATAAGTTTAGAGACCAAATGGTTCAATGCATTTGGTTCAAAAAGATTAAAAGGAATTAGCCAAATAAAAAGAATGAACCGATTGAACTGTTGAACCTTGAACCATTTTGATTCAATGAGTTCACGGGTTCAGAGGTTCAACTAGTGTGATGAAGATTAAAGATCTTAGAAAGAACAAGGAAGTGATGGATAAAGGATGAACCAATGAACCATTGAACCTTGAACCAAAAGAGTTCAAAGTTCAATGGTTCATAGGTTCAAAAGTTCAAAGGTGGCCTCAGTCAAGGAAAGAAGCAGCAAACAAGTGGTTCAACCAAGGAACGCATGAAAGAAAAAGATGAGCAAAAGTTTCCAAGTGTCGTCTATCAAGACCCATTATGTTTTGCATCTTAGAGTAGTGGAACATGCCATGTATCCCTTGTAGAGTTCCATAGAAAGTGACAAGTGGCAACTGCAGAAGGTTTTAATGTCTTTTTTCAAAACTATGGAATGTGGCATGTGTCCATGGTAAGAATTGGTGAAAGTTGACAAGTGTCATCATCCACATGAATCCAAAATGAGTCCCAAATTTTTCTAGTGTTTCTAGAGCCCAGCAAAAGATGCCATGTGTCACTTATTTGAAGTAGCAGAATGTGCCACATGTTAAAGACATAGAGCCAAGGAAAGATTTCCTTTGGAAAAATTGTTTGAAGGAATTAATTTAGACATCTTGTCTAAAGGAAATAAAGGGTCAAGCCCAACTAAATAAATTAAATCCTGAAGGCCACTCGAGTGATCTTGAAGGGTAAGGACCCTTGCGGGGGGATAATCGACACTTAGAAAGTGAACAATCTTCCAAGACCCTAAAGGGCAAGTTCCCTCCATAAAAGATCAAGTCTCAGAGTGTAGCAGAGGCTGCCAAGTGTCATATGCCAAGACATAGTCTTGAACAAGTTTAAAAGAAGTGGAACTCAACATGTGTCCCATCCCAACTTAGTGGAGTGTGACAAGTGTCTGCATCCATGCTTCCAGTCTCTAACAAGTTTAAAGCTTATTCTGATAAGCTTATTTCAAACCTATAGATGCTGCCACATATCCTCACCTGTGTCACGACAGAAAGTGGCCATAAAAAGTGAGACAGACACAAAGGAGTTTCAAAGAAAAATGGTAGGCCTGCAAACATCAAATTTAAGATGATCAACTACCTATTAACCTTCAAAAGATGAAATACTCAAAAACGTCAAATTTGTTGTGATAGAGTGTCTATTGATCCTTGTAGGCTTAAAACATGGACCTAAATGCATTAAAATACCCTAAGGCTAGGGCCAAGAGGAAGAAGAGACAAAAGGGGGGAAACTCAGTAGGAGTTATTTCTAGTAGGTGGCATAGTCCACCAGGTAGGTATCTGGGGCTGACAAGCATTGAAAGCGTAACCTATTTGTCCCCTTTGGCATAAAGGCAACATGGATAGTTGTGTGGGTAGTAGATGATGAAATGAGTGATTCAAGCTTAGGAGAAGACAATGGAGATGAATCAACACACCATAGTTAAGGTGGCTATACTGCTCCATCATGGACCTTCCTAATAGAACCAAAAATGCATCCAAGACATTAATGCACAGTATGGGTCATTTCATAGAACAAAGTGCCAAGCCTCCCTTGGCCTCTATATAATGTAATCTCTTGTATCATTTTAAATAGATTTTCCCATTACTAGAAGCAAAACACTACCCAAATTGAAAGGTGAATACTAAGATTTTGAGCTCAGATTATTGTTCATATTATTTTATTTGAATGAGAAAGCAAGTTACTAGCAGACTTTGTGTTGTTATAGCTTATACAATTATAGGAGATTTTTCTTATGTCTATGTTCTAGATGCATTATTGTTTATTTAATATAACAAGTGGAACTAGTGGAAGTGATAAGGAAGGTGTCCTGAAGCCAGCTACTTTTAGACTTTGTGTTGTCATAGTTGTCTTTAGTGTGTGTTTATTTTCTATTTTTGTGTAAAAGATCTTGGGATGACTTTGTGCCCCCATTGTGCTTCATATCTCACTCTTGGGAAGTCAAGGTGGAGACTTTGTCTACATCTTAGATTACTAGTTACTCTGCACTTTGTTACCAGTTACTTATCCTACCTAAAAGATTCCTATTGTTTGCAAGAACAAGCACTTTCGAAAGAAGAGAAGTGTCTTCCATCATTTCACCAAGATTTATACTACCTAAGAAGGGATTTGGCTCTTGGATTAATGTTACTTTTGAAAGAAGAGAAGTAACTAACCAATCAACAAAGATTTCTCCTTTGATCTGTGAGCATCATGTCTAACAAAAGAGAGATGGATGGTTTATCCTACCCTCGAGTGTTATTTTTTACTTATATATGTATCATATAGAACCTTTATACCTATATGGAACCTCCCCTTGATGAGAGGAGAGATATGTCCCCTTTAGATGTGGTAAACCTACAACTTTGGATGACCAATCTCCCTATGATGTGGTTGAAGAGACCTATTTTGCTCACCAGTTAGCTGGTTGACAAAATATTTACCCAATAATTTTTGGTGACTTCGCTAGGGAAGGACAAGTAGTTTGAAGCCTCAAGCTTCAAATTGAAGTAAGACCAATCCTTTTTATATTTTTGGTTCTACAATCTGGCAACTCCATGCTATATCAGAAGCCAAAGAGTTCAAGGTGTTATTTACATTGTCTTTTAGTTGGTGCAGTAAGAAAATTTTGACTTACTTTTTCCCTAACTTCAAGTTCAACGATTCAGGAATGGTCTTCCTACCCATACCAGGACACCATCACAAGGCAGAGCTACTTTTCCTGCTATTAACAAAGATTTGCCTATCCAATCTCCACCTAGATTTTTTATCCCTGCTTTCAATAATCCAATCATGGTAGTTTGAGGCCCCTGGGATAACTCATTTGGTCCACTAAAGCCTACTCCACCCCTGTATGAACTTCCACACAACTCTAGAAAGAATTTTCCCAAATTCTTTGGTGATGGAAAAGTTTATCTTGATGAACATGTTTCAGCCTTCAGCATAGCCTGTGGCATAATAGGAGTGGAATTTGAAGATGTGGCAATCAAGATTTTCATGGAAACACTACAAGGTGCTACTGCAGACTGGTTCTACCATCTGCAAGCTAGATAAGTAACTAATTGAGACACACTTAAAGCCAAATTTGAGGCTATATTCAAGCCTATAGAAGATGCACATGCAATTGTTGGCCTACCTCACATAGATGAAAAAGGAACCTCATGAGCCTATGCGGGTTTTCATATCAAAATTTTATAAGTTGGGGAACCAAATTCTAGCTATTACTTAGCTGACACCTGAAAACCTCAAATGCTTCTTCATCAAATCATAGCTACCTAAAATGAGTTTTCTACTAAGATGTGCTTGTCACATAGACCTCGAGGCTACTCAAGATTTGGCTACTAAAGTTGAAGATGACCTTGTCTTGGTAGGAAAGATAAGGAGAGATCCAAATAGAGGTAAATCTTCTTCCTCTAAATACTCTCCTTCAGCCACCATTGATCCTATGGTGTAGAAGCTAGCAAATGAATTACTGGCCCTCAAAAAACAAATGGCACAAAGCATGTCATCTAATCTTTCATACAGATATGTACTAAGGATGGCATTCCCTAATCAATCTTACCAAGGCAATGCTTCTAAGAACTAAGGGCAAATCAATCATCTTCCTCCCCCATAAAAGAACCTTGCCATTGAAGCACCTCCAACTAACTTAGTGGTTGGATATCTTGAAACTGAATCAAATTTCTCATTCTAGCCTGAGTTGAGTCCTGAAGATGACACTAATCTCTTCACTGAAGAATAAGAGTTAGTTGTTAACTCCAATATTAGTTTCCTAAACTATCAAGACAAACCTAGAAGTGAAGGAAATGTAGTAGAGGGATCATATGATGTATTCACCTGGTCCAAGAACCAATCAGCTCAACAAGTTGATAAAGAGAAGATAGAGGGGTAACCTCAACTAGTGATTTCAATTGCTAAATGTGGGACCACTCTGCCCTTCCAGCCAAAGGACCCAGTGACTGCTAGAAAGGTAAGTACCCCAAACATTTCTGCACCTTCAACTTCAAATTCATAGTCTAGTTCTCCCCCTCCCAAAACTCAAAAGGATGAACTCCCATCCTCTATACCTAGTTCATTTACAACATTTGATATCATTGACCATATAAAAAAAAGCAAAATTGAAATGTTTGAATTTGAATTTCTGTAGTCCCATCCTGAGCAATTAGACAAATTGGTTCAATGTGTTAAAAACAAGAACATCCTTATTGAACAAGTAATTCCCAAAGTGACACATGATCCCCCCAAGAATGCACCCACCAAGAACAATCTTGTCATTACCCCTCCTACTACTCATAGTAGGACTGAACCTTTTTATGTCTCATTATTAATAAATGGGTGTCAGTTGAATAATTGCATCATTATTCTAGAGCTTTAGACAATGTCATGCCTGCTAAAGTGGCCAAATCCCTTGACCTCACACTATCCAAGACATTTGGTAGATGTTTCTCCATTGATAACAAGCAAGTACCTCTACTGGGATAGATTAAAGATGCCCAATTTGCATTTGTAGCATTCCCAAACAAAATAATCAAGATGACTATCTTGGTAGTCGACATCCCCACATCATATGGCATCCTTCTTGAGCAGAATTTCTATAGGAATGTTGGTGGTGAATTGAGTATGGACTTATTTGGGGCAAGGATTCCAATCAAAGGTGTTATGAAAAGGCTGCTCCCTGAGAAAGAAGTGAAATACATGGTTACCTATACCTCAACACCTAAAGCTCAAATTCTATTTGAGTCTGCAGGCATGGATAACTACTTTCTATCCATAGATGAAGTTCATGAGGCATCTGATGAAGCTTCTATAGGTGACAACCTAGAAATGCATTCATCTAAAATAATAGAAGAATTGGCACAATGCAATGCAAGTGTGGAAGAATCTCCCCCTCTGAATGAAGAAGAATCCAAAGAAAAATCAGTATCAAATGATGTATGGATTCTTGAATTTGATGGCGACTGCTCCTCCACTAGCTCAAGAGCTGGGGTTGTGTTGATATCTCCTCAAGGAGATATTTTTCCTTTATCCTATAAGTGGTAGTTTAGCAACACTAATAACATAGCTGAATATGAATCTCTGTTGCTTGGATTGAGGTTGTTCAGGAAAAAGGCATCAAGCTCCTTCATGCCAAAGGAGATGCTGAACTAGTGGTTTGTCAGGTAAGAAACCTATACCAAACCAAGAATGAGAGATTGCACCACTACCACAATCTAGTTTGGGACCAAATTGAAAGCTTTGATGCTTTAAATATCTCTACCATTCCTAGAGAATTCAATGACCAGGCTGATGCACTGGTTGTTTTAGATACTCTCTTGGTCCCCCACCCAAACATTAAAGGAGATAAGTACACTATTGAGCTAGTCTTTAGACCAAGTGTACCCAATAATTCCTATCACTTGCAAGTGTTTAAAAATGACAACCAAATCATTGCCTTCATGGAGTAAAAAGACAGCTTTGAATGGCTACATTTTGAAGGCAGTGAACCTCAAAAGTGTGAACCAGCTCTTGAATCAAATACAAACATAGATGATGAGTTCTTGCAACTTAAAGGGAATAAGATTCCTAAAGGCCCGGTTTCCCTTGAGAAACTATTTGACAAACATGATAGATTCATCAAATAGTAGAAAATGGATTCAAGCTCCTCTGAAGAGTTTGATCAAGTAAATTTGGGAACAAAATGTGAAACATTGGGAAATGTTGTACTCCTGAAGAGAGGTTCAAGTTCACTACTCTGCTCAACTAGTACATGGACATCCTAGCATACTCCTATGATGACCTAAAGTCACTCAAGCCTAATGAAATTTGACATGACATTCCTTTAAAGGCTGATTAGACAAGTTACAAGAAAAAGTCCAGCCAGTATAATCCAAAAATATCAGGTACTATTCTGTCTGAGATATAAAAAATGCTAAATGCTAGGATCATTTTCCAAATCCATCATTCCACTTGGATTGCAAGCATAGTGCCTATAAGGAAGAGGATGGTGAAACTCACCTTAATGTGGATTTTAGAAATTTAAATCAGGCATCCTTGAAGGATAATTATCCTTTGCCAATCATGGATCAAGTGCTTCAGACAGTGATAGGTTCAGAGATGTTGTCAATGTTAGATGGCTTCTCAGGATATAATTAGGTTGAAGTTGGTGAGAACACCAGCATAAGACTACTTTCAGCACACCTTGGGTCACGCTTGCATATAGAAGGATGCCTTTTAGCTTGATAAATGCTGGCACCACCTTCCAAAGAGTAATGGACCTTGCCTTTAAGGATGACATGGGTAAGTTCATTATAGTTTATCTTGATGACTTGATCATCTTCTCTAAGCATCACCCAAATCATGTGTGCCATTTGTAAGAAGTGCTAGAATGTTGTTGCTAGAATGGCATTTCCTTAAACCCTAAAAAGTTAGTCTTTAGAGTAACAGAGGGGAAAGTTCTTAGACACATTGTGTCAAAAGGGGGCATAAAGATTGACTTAGATAGAGTCAAATCTATCCAAGAGCTTACCTTGCCCAGAAGTAAGACTGTTGTTCACTCCTTCTTTAGAAAGGTGAATTTCTTATGGAGGTTCATCTTTGAGTTTGTTGAGAAGACTAGCCACATTATAGACATGATGAAGGCAAAATCCACCTTTAGCTGGACTGAAGAAGGCAACTCAACATTTGAGGATATCAAGACTACCATTGCCCATGCCCCAATTCTAGTTTGTCTAGATTATGACAAAGAGTTCATCATTTACAGTTATGCTTTAGAACACATGCTTTAAGCCATTCCAGTTCAATAGAATAAAGAAGGTATGGAATCCCCCATTTCCTTCATGATTTGTCCTCTCAAATCTCATGAGCTGAAGTACTCAAACATGGAGAAGCATGCTTATGCAGTGGTGAAGGCAGTGAAGCATTTCCTTTCCTACATCTTGAATACACACACTACTACCTTGGTTCCTGACACTACGGTCAAATCCATACTAACTTAGCAGGAGTTTGGGATGAAAAGAGGCAATTGGGTTACAAAGATCTAGGAGTTTGATTTGGTCATCAAGCCAACAAAGCTGGTGTGTGGAAAGGGTCTATGCCAATTAATTGTTGATAACAAGCTAGAAGGAATAGGGCATAAAGAATTAGAGGTAGAAGACACACCAATAGTCCTCTTTATCTCCACCATGAATGAGTGGTATTTAGGTATTTCTCATTTCCTTATTTATGGTGAGTGTCTTGCTCACCTATTTTATAAAGAAAGGAGAACCATCAAGTTGAAAGCTAAAAATTTTGTCCTCTGGGACAATGGCCTATACAAGAGGAGCCTTAATGGAGTGTTCTTTTGTTGTGTGGACAAGGAGCAACAAAGCCAACTTCTGAAGTCCTTCCATGATTTGTCTTATGGAGGACATTTTTCTTCTCTTATGACTACACATAAAATTATGTGAGCCTGGTACTACTGGCTAACTCTCTTTCATGATACATACAAGTGGGTTAGGGGATGTGAACTATGCAAGTAGTTTGTAGGAAGACCCAAGTTAGCTACCATGCCTCTCAAGCCAGTTGTCATAGAAGAGCCTTTCCAGCAATGGGGAATTGATTTTATTAGAGTTATTAACCCATATTCAAGTGTTAGACATGATTATGTCCTTACAGCAACAGACCACTTCACCAAGTGGGTGGAAGTTGTTCCAACCAAACATGATACTTCAGAAGTAGTATGGAATTTCCTCACATAGAACATCATCTCCAAGTTTGGGGTCCCAATAAAGATTGTCACTAACAATGCAGCTTGTTTTACTTCCCAAGATATTACTCAATTTTACTTCTACTATAGGATTACACTCTCCGGCTCTTCTGATTACTTTCCACAAGGGAATGGATAGGATGAATCAAGAAATAAGAACATGGTGACTATCATCAAGAAGTTGGTGGATGAAAACCAAAGGACATGGCATAAATCATTGGTTGATGCCCTATGGGTAGACAGGATTACACCAAAGACAACAATTGGTATGTCTCCTTTCCAACTTCTTTATGGTGTCAATGTTGAGATACCAATCACTTTGGAATTGCCAGCATTTAAATTAGTTAAGGAAATTAAAGACCAAACATATGAAGTCTCCCTCGATAAGAGGTTCATGTGTCTTACTGAGCTGGAATTGTAGAGAACTATAGTGGTGGACTGAATTGCTACCCATCAAGGTCTGGTGAAGAAGCTCTTCAACCAAAAATCAAAGAATCATGATTTTCAGATTGGAGATCAAGTCCTACAGTGGGATAAGAGAAGAGAACCAAAGGGGATGCATGGAAATTTTGATTCCCTATGGAGGGGCCCTTTTACTATTCATCAACTCAATGGTGAAAATAGTTTCCTATTGGAGTATCAAGATAACACTCTCTTTTTTTTGCCTCACAACAAGTAGCATCTAAAGCACTTTAATTATTGAAGTATCGAATGGGTTCCCATGTACATATGTATATTTGTATAGTCTTTTGTTTCTATTGTGTGATTTTTTTTTTCATTTTACAGAACCTTTATTTTGGGTAGCATGATTCCATAGCCTAATGTCATACTTCAAGGCACTATAGATTCTAGTTTCTACTCCCCTCAGCTATTCTGAGTTTCCAACTAAAGGAAGTTCCCCAACTATAGCTAGTTGTTGTTCCCAAAAAATGTAACTCATTTTTGGGACAACATATGAACTATTTTGGTCCTACATGACCAAAATTGTCTCTCCCCTTTTCAAAATTTGTTCTTTGCATTCAATTTCCTCATTATCTCAACATTTTTTGTTAAAGGGACTAGCAAGTTTAATAGGTTTAAAGGCTTCTGCAGCTGAGTTCAATCAAAGGAACAAGTTTCCAATGCTTAGTCATTTTTAGGATTGGTTCAACACCCTGGTTCAACCAAAAATGTCCATCATCAAGCTTCTAAGCAAGGATTAAACTATTGAATCATTGAACCTTGAACCATTTTGGTTGAATGGGTTGAATGGGTTCAAAGGTTCAACATCATTAGCAAGAGTTAAGCACATTTGTCAAAGGTTTAAAGTTCAACCACTTCCAGGTTCAACGGCTTCAAAACACTTATCAAAGAGAAGAAGGCTTGAACCATCAAACCATTGAACTGTTGAACCACTTTGGTTCAAAGGTTCAATAGGTTCAATGGTTCAATAGGTTCAAAGACCAAATGGTTTAACACATTTGGTTAAAAAAGATCAAAAGGACTTAGCCAAATAAAAATAATGAACCAATTGAACCGTTGAACCTTGAACCATTTTGGTTCAATGAGTTCATGGGTTCAAAGGTTCAACTAGTGTGATGAAGATCAAAGAGCTTAGAAAGAACAAGGAAGTGATGGATAAAGGATGAACCAATGAACCACTGAACCTTAAACCAAAAAATTTCAAAGTTCAATGTCTCATAGGTTTAAAATTTCAAAGGCAACCTCAGTCAAGGAAATAAGTAGCAAATGAGTGGTTCAATAAATGTTTCAACCAAGGAATGCATGAAATAAAAAGATGAGCAGAAGCTGCCAAGTGTCATCTACCAAGACACATTACATTTTGCATCTCAGAGCAGCAAAACATGCCACACATCCCTTGTAGAGTTCCATGGAAAGTGATAAGTGGCAGCTACAGAAGGTTTCAATGTCTTTTCTTGAAATAGCAAAATGTGCCACATGTCCCTAGTAAGAATCGGTAGAAACCAACAAGTGTCATCATTCGCATGAATCCTAAATAAGTCCCAAATGTTTCTGTAGTGTTTCTAGAGCTCAATGGAAGACTCCACGTGTCACTTATTCAAAGCAACATAATGTGCCATGTGTTAAAGATGTAGAGCCAAGGAAAGATTTCCTTTAGACAAATTATCCAAAGGAATTCCTTCAGACATTTTGTCTAAAATAAATAAAGGGTCAAGCCCAACCAAATAAATTAAATCATGAAGGCCACTCAGGAGATCTTGAAGGGTAAGTACCCTCGTGGGGTGACAATTGACACTCAAAAAGTGAACAGTCTTTTAAAACTCCAAAGGGTAAGTTCCCTTCAAAAAAGATCAAGTTTCAGACTATAATAGAGGCTGCTAAGTGTCATATGCTGAGACACAGTCTTGAATAAGTTTTAAAGTAGCACAACTCATCATGTGTCCCATCCCAACATAGTGGAGTGTGACAAGTGTCTGCATCCATGCTTCCAGTCTCTAACAAGTTCAAAACTTATTCGATAAGATTATTTCAAAGCTGTGGATGCAACCACATATCTTCACCTGTGTCATAGTAGAAAGTGGCCATAGCAAGTGAGAGAGACACAAAGGAGTTGCTAAGAAGAGTGGTAGGCCTGCAAACATCAAATTTAAGATGATTGACTAGCCATTAACCTTCAAAAGATGAAAGACCTGCAGACGTCAAATTTATTATGATAGTGTCTATTGATCCTTATAGGCTTAAAACACAGACCTGAATGCATTCAAAGACCCTAAGGCTAGGGCTAAGAGGAAGAAGAGACAAAAGGGGGAAACACAATAGGAGTTTTTTTTAGTAGGTGGAACTATCCACCAGGTAGATATTTGGGGCCTTCAAGCATTAAAAGCATAACCTATTTGTCCCCTTTAGCATAAAGGCAACATGGATAGCTGTGTAGGTAGTAGATGATGAAATGAGTGATTCACACTTGGGACAAGACAATGGAGATGAATCAACATGCCACAATTAAGGTGGTTACCCTACTCTAGCATGGCAGTTCTTGATAGAACCAAAAATGCATCCAAGGCAATAATGCACAGCATGGGTCACTCCACAGAACAAAGTGCCAAGCCTCCCTTGGCCTCTATATAATGTAATCTCTTGTATCATTTGAAAGATATCTTCCCATTACCAGAAGTAAAACTCTACCAAAATTAAAAGGCAAATACTGAGACTTTGAGCTTAGATTGGTGTTCATATTATTTTATCTAAATGAGAAAGCATGTTACTTGTAGATTTTATGTTGTTATAGCTGGGGCCATTATAAGAGATTGTTCTTATGTCTATCCTCTAGATGCATTCTTGTTTATTTAATCTAACAAGTAGAACTAGTGGAAGTGATAAGGAAGGTGTCCTGAAGCTAGCTACTTTCAGACTTTGTGTTTTCATAGTTGTCTTCAGTGTGTGTTTATTTTCTATTTCTATGTAAAGGACCTTGGGACGACTTTGTGCCCCCATTTTTCTTCATATCTCACTCTTGGGCAGTCAAGGTGGAAACTTTGTGCTACATCTTAGATTTCTAGTTACTCTTCACTTTGTTACCATTTACTTATCCTACCTGAAAGATTCTTATTGTTTTCAAGAACAAGCACTTCTGAAAGAAGAGAAGTGCCTTTTGGCATTTCACCAGTATTTCTACTATCTAGGAAGGGATCTAGCTCTTGGTTGAATGTTACTTCTAAAAGAAGAGAAGTACCTTCACCAATCACCCAAGATTTCTCCTTTGATTTATGAGCATCATCTATAAAAAAAGAGAGATGGATGGTTTATCCTACCCCCTAGTGTTATTCTCTACTTATATATGTAGCATATAACACCTTTATACCTATAGGGAACCTCCCCTTGATGAGAGGAGAGATTTTTCCCCTTTAGATGTGGTAAACCTACAACTTTGGATGACCAATCTCCCTATGTTGTGGTTGAATAGACCTATTATGCTCACCAGTTAGCTAGTTGACAAAATATTCACCCAAAATATTACATTATATCTTTCACTACTATTAAAAGTGATTTATTTTTAATATGTGGGTCATTAAAATTTTATGATTATTGAAGTTAATTTTTTTAAATGTTGGTCATTAATATTGAACACACTTATGCCATTACAACCTTTTAATAATCCCCATGTGTGTCACTATAGGAGTGCCTCTCGACATAGTTACATTACGTGATAACAATCAATAAAAAATATGTAAACTATTTGTAAGTAAAAACTTGCATCACAGCATAAGATAGTAACCAAAATATGGTTTGTAAAGTGTTTAAGTAGAAAATTATATTACATCACATAATAACAATAAAAATCTAGAGAAGGATGACTCTAACATGAGAATATAATGATAGTATGCATCATGTCACATGCTAACAACAAAAATCAAGAAAGAGATGAAAAATATTAACATGGTAACACAAGGACATTTTTAAACAATAGGCTCTTCAACTCTTTTAATTTTAAGGTACTAATACACCACCCCACACATGCGCACACGCACACACAAGCAACATGACTATTCTTATTTAAACCTTGACTATCCTTATAGTAATACCCCATCTCAACAACAAGACTATATCCCAATAAAAATTTATCCATAAATTACAACTCTTAATATATAAAAAGATTTTAAAAAAAATGAAATGAAAATTTAAGAAAAAGTAAGAATAGTTAAGGGGATAGCTAAGGGTATATTGGAAGACAATGACATTGTATCCAAAAAAATAATTATGGAATGGAATGGAATAGCTGTGGGAAAATTCATACAATGTATCCATAAAAAATATCCCACGTATTCCCACAACTAATAGCTCTCTCTCCTCTCATAATGGCATGTGTTTATATCCAACACTCAATTTATCACCATAATACTTTCCACTGTGTATAAAGTAATTCATAGCCATGAGTAACCTGAATTCTACCTATGATGACATGTAATAAATCTCTTTTGATCTCTTTAACACTCTTATTTTGGGATCAAGAGTTTAAGTTATACAGTGATCAATCACATACACTAGACCAAAATAAAAAACTCCCACTAAAAATTTTCATCAGGTTTTGTGTTGCCACTTGAACTTCCATGTAGTTCTTCATGCCTTGCGAATAAAAAATCTATATTACTTAGTATCCTCCCCTAATTTATGAATCCTAGAATTCAGATTCACAATATTGAAGCAAAATGATATGATAAATGTCATAAAAATACATATTGCACAATTTCTTCCCAATTTGTAAAAATGAAGACAAAAACATTCCAAATACACTTAGCCAAGTAAATACAGAGAAGCAATAAAAAAGAGTAAAGAATAAAAAATAAATAAATATCTACATCATTTTCCATACTGTTATTTTTTCCCTCTTTATTAGATTGATATGGCAAAAAAATGATCACACTTGTCTTTCAATTATAGAATGATTCTCCCCTTGATAGTTAAATGATATTGTATCATTGTTTGTGGGTGTCAAGACACTAGGCATTAATTATTGAGCATGTGTCCACCATTTTAATTTATGGGTGTGTTTCTATTCATGTATAAATAATTTTTATTTTATTTTTTATTTTTATTTTCATTATTTTTCTATTGTTTGATGTTGGGCCATTGTTCAAACTTGCGCTAGTTGGGTGGTATGACTCCATCATTACCACTGCATTTCATTTATAGGTTGCATGTAGTGATAAGTATTTTCTTCTTTTATAAATTTTTTAGTTTGAAATTGACCTTCCCACCACAAAATGATATGTTCCTAATTATTATTCCATTAAAATAAGAACTTTTTCTTCATCTTGATGATTGTTCAAACAGTTGATCTGAAATGTTGATCAGACATTTCTTACATAATTTTAAAGAGAATTTGTTATTTTATTTTAATAGATCATGGAAATATAATTTCTTTTATAAGGTATTTTTTATTTGCATAGAGTTTAAATAAAATAATATTACTAATTAATTATTATATATAATCTCTTTTATAGTGTAATTTTTATTAACATGAAGTAAATTGTAACTAAAATAATAATAATGAATATATCTATGTGTTTCAATAAAAATAAAATTAACAAACATAAAAAAAATTGATGATGATAGCTTAGTGGTGAGAGAGTTGAGTGTTAGAAGTGGGAGGTCTCAGGGTTCATTTTTGAGATGACCATTCTCTATAATAGTTCCCACAACAAGCTATGGTAGGTTATTTCATGGCATGGCAGGTTAAGGCCAATGTTAGATTATAATATAATTAGAAGTTCTAAATTTTAAAATATTTATTCTCAATCATCATTTTATTTAACATTGAAATATCTCAACAATAATTTATATCAAAAGTGTAAAATCTCAATATTAGTCCTAGGTTTTGATGGCCAATGATACAATTTCAATCCCATCAATTAAATACCTATATTTGAGCATTGATTTGATTGTGATAGTAAAGGAGTGGCTCAAATCTATGTTACAATGTTGTTTACATGTGAAAATGACTTTGACATACCAGATTCTATCTTATAACTTATGTTTGTGTACAATAAACTCATATTCATATTAGTTGTTAGATTTTTATGACCTGCATCACTCACTGCAAATATTTATATTGTTGAGGTTGGACAAGGATATCAAGAGCATTGATTTGATTATAACAAGACTCCAAGTCTAATGTGCAGCTTGAATCAATAATATAATGATCCTAATATTGATACAAGACATTGAGGGTGTAGAGTCTATCACTTCCATTCATATATGTTTCCAATATATTCACACCTAAGAAGAAAATATTACATCCTTCTAATGTTACTTGCACCATTAGAGCAACTTATAGTATATAAATTGGCATGTAGACACTAACACTACTCATGAGCATGATTATTTATATAATGTCTTTGGTTTGATTAGATTTTAAAGGTATAGATAATATTGAGCAAAGTTTTTTGTAAATTTATTTCATGTTTAACAACAAATCCAACCATGTCCACCTATTAGATCTTGAATCAAATGGTAAACTTGGTACCTGAAGTGAAAAAGAACCCAGGATACTCAACTCTCCACTTAGGTGTCATAGATGTAATATTATAATAAATATATGGTGCATCTAAAATATAATATATGGAAGTATAAAGTGGCTCTTGATTTAGATTTGATGCCTAATATATATGCAATTAGCTTGTCTTCTTATCTCACCCAAGGTATTTTGTGAATATGTTTATCTGTAATCAACTAGAAATCATGGTGAGCTAAAATAGTGATTCCATTATAAATTATTCATTAAATATCTTATACAATTATAAATACCTACAGTATTTATGGGAGTTCATTTTAGGAATAAAATATCTTTTAATCTTAACTTTTTAGCTTTTTTGAATTTATGTTTGTCATAACTATAGATAAGTATTGTAAAAATAATGTTTTCAAAAAATATCATTGCCTTTAATTATCTATACAATATCCTTTTCTTTATTAGTATTAAACTAAATTTTCTTGTAAATCCCAACATTATGACCCTCAACATTGATCACTTTTTTAAATGACATTACAAGGTGATATACGTTATAATTATTTTGTCTCTAATTAATGATTTACAATCTTAGTCATGGACATTGATATTGATAATAACATCAATTTGACTACAACACAATTTACGATTTCTAGGTTTTTAAAAACATGTGGACATGAATGGATATTCAAAGGCATCAATGTAACACCAAACATGGTTAACATTTCCTATGGGTTTAGTGGAGGGAAGAAAAGACTCAGGGTGACTTTGATTTAGTTATACTAGTTGTTTTACGATTCCTCAATCATGTAGATCATAAAATTATGGACACAATGTGAATATGTTAAAAGGAGAGCTAAAATGCTTGCATTGGTATTTAATGATAATTATTTTCATTCTGACTATTTGATGTGATGATCATAGACAACACGGTTGGAAATTGATTGCCTTTTTTTGAATTTTTGGTTTATTCCCAAACCATCCTCTATAAAATTTGCAAAGTCCATGAAAGGTTTTAAATATTTAAAACTATCAAAACCTCAAGGTAATCCCAAGTATCTATTATATATGTGTAATTAGATATTTGTGGGCCTGACATCACTATATATATTTTTTAATTCATGAAAAAACAATTGTATAGAAGGCTTAAAACTTCAATTGTTTCACCAATTAAGGTTAAATTATCTTGGTCAATTTAAGCCTATAAATGTTTTCAAACCATTAGGAAAGGCACTTTGTGTCAGAAATATAACACAGTTATTAATGAGGGTATTAGAATGCCTAAAATTCTAAAAATCTAAGGGTTACTAAATATATCCATAATTATTGATGAGCATATAAAATTAAATAAATTTTAACCTATCCCCCTAAGTACGTAGGATATGCATTTGATTGTAAAATATTAGCATAATATGTTACAATGTTGAGAACTATAGATAGATAAATGAATGGGTAATGACTATGAATCTTCCAATATAGTAATGATAAATCTAAACAAATAACATAGATTTTTGAACAAAACGTCCATCAACAAAAAACTCATGCAAAAAATATCATAATTGAAGTTCAACTAGTAATATAGATTTACAAGATCTTGTTAGACATGGACACCACCAAAATTTTCCATGAAAGAAAATGTTAAGAAAAAAATAAGGCAGGAACATGAATGATTATTTTTACATTGAATCAAATTAGATAAAATATATTGAGATACAACTCATATGGACCAACTAAGACTTGAACATAGGACCTTCCATTATTACTTGAGTGCTTTACCAACTGAGCTAGTGGCCCCTCAATGGCTAGCCCATCATTGGTTTGGGTGTGGCTTATTTCCAACACCCTCCCTTAAGCCACATTGCACGTATTTTGGGATCCTAGCCTAAATCTAATACAATAATATAGGAGTGAATAAGATTTGATATCATATTGATTAATATAATGGAGAATATATACATAATAAAATTTGATTGTCTCAAATTGTAAACATGTAACTACTCAACAGTTAATTATGTAATTGTCAACTAACTACTAACTATGCTAATACAAATAGTTTGTCGAACTATATGTAACTATCATCTAACTAGTGACTACGCTAATGTAAATAATTAATGAAACTATATAATAAACTAATAATATAATAATTTAAGCTACGCTAAAAAGATAATGGAAATAAATGAACAATTGTTTCTTGTTGAAAATTTGTGCTAAATATAATTTTTTTAATTTAGAGATAAAAATTTGCAATAATAAAATGAGGTGGTGAAATTCCTAAAATGCATGTATGAACATAATCTATTTTGAACATATAAAAGCCATCATTTGTGTCGAGATTATTCAAAATTTTATGTATTTTGAACATTGTGAAGGTTTTCTTCAATCAAATATGTGGTAATTATTTGGTTGTATATTTCAAGTTGAAATCAATAGAGAAGAAGTTCATTTTTATTGCATTATATATTTTGCATCTATTGAAATTATTTTTTTTAATATGTTTGTCATTAAATTTGTATGATAATTGAAAGTTTTTTTTTAAATGTTAGCCATTAAAAGTGACACTTGTTATGTTAATTTTGGTTCATGTGGTATAAAATAAGTTCAATAATTGTGGTCTCTTGGTGGCTTCTTTAAATGTTCAATCGCTTGGTCATGTCAATTGGCCTTGACATTCAAGGAACAAATTCATCATGGGCCCCACTCTATAGGCCATGAAAATTAAATTAAATTAAACTAAATTAAATTAAATTAATCATAAATAAAAACCAATCATGCAATACAAAAAGACATAATGAGGGAGCCATGGTAAAACCCTTCCTGACAAACCAGACATTAATTCATTTTCAATGTAATCATGGTGTAATCATATTGTAATCATAGCACTTCAAAAATTTATCATGTCAATTCCATCCAATGAATAGTATGTTAAATAAATACTTATAAGATATATATTTTTTGGTCTTCAATTTGTGGAAATTTCATAAAAAATATAAAAAAATAATGAATAAGATTTATTATTTCAATTAATTATTATAGTTCCCTCCCATGGGAGGAACTAATAACATGCTGAAAACTAAATTATTATATAATAATTAAGTTAATATATTTTGAGAAACATGCTAATAAAAATTATAATGTAATTATTAAGTGATAAAATTTTAAGAAACATGTTAGTGATGACAGTATTAAACTAGATCTTATGCCTAAACTCATGGTTAAATTTAATGAAATTTTTTATTAAGATTAATGTAATAGTTGAAATTAATAGTATTTCCAAAATCCATGTCGATTGTATTGAGAATGCTTTTGGATATAATTGTGTGAATTATTTTGGATCAATGTTTCACATCACACTCTATAACCATTAGCAGATTATGAATATAATGATTGATAATTGTTAACATAAATAAGTAATTTTATAAAACTATAAAATAGTATAATACAATATTTATATATGATTAAATATTAATACATAAAATCAAAATAAAATAAGAATAAAAATAAAATTAGGAAGTTATTATTGACATATTAAAAGGGAATTTAGGAAATAAAAAATAAAAATGGTTAACTTGAATATTATAATTCTTGAAATATAATATTGTAAATCTTTAAAATAATTGTAAGAGTTCTTCTCTCATAATATTTTTGTTTGCACCAAATCTCATCGTCCAACATCGACTAACAATGGTATTAGAGCACATATTATTGTTAATAGCTCTCCATTTTTCCTCTTTGCTTCCTCTTTCTAAACTAATCAAATTATTTCAAAATTCAGTCTTTCCATGCTTAGGACTGCATTGGAGTTATCCTAAGAGGTGTCTTAGCTGATACAAGGCATCTTTTAGCTTGTTTTAAGGGATTTGGTATACTATTCCATGATGTTTTTACGTTGTTGACTACATACTAGCTGAAGATGATTGTGTAAGAGAATATACATTAGTTTTATAAACATGTGTTGTAGTTATCATCTATTATTGTCCAATCTATGGAATTTAATTGAATGGACTATGTTTTGATTGGTTTCACACTATTGCTTGCTGATTTTATTGTTGTAAGACATACATTATGTTCATATAACTACATTTTGGTCTAATAAAGGCCTTTTGGTAGCTTGCTATCATAATTAGACATAACAGAAGCATGTTAAAAAGCTAAAAATGTGATAATGTAAAAAAATTTCATAAGCTTCAAACATTGGTGTTCTTGTGCCATCCATTCTAATAATTAGATACATGAAGCATTGGAGTTTATGATGCACTAGAATATTAATAAGCTTTTGATTCTTCATTTGCTTTGTTGATTATTTTAATTTATTTTGTCTCAAACAAATTAAGGCATACACAAAAATTAAGGCATTTCACATGGTGTCAGGGAGAGAATAATGTCTATTAACATGCAAGTAAGTCAAATTCATTTCATTTATTGTTTTTTTCTTAAATAATAAACATAACTTTTGAATGGATAACATTCCCACAAGTGAAGGATACGTGTTTTTTCATATTTTAACTTACTAAAATTAGTTAATTTGAAAACTAGATTAATTCTTTTATTTTTGAAATTAAGAAAAATTTAAAAAATAAATTTTATTTTACAAACACAAAACCAATTCAAAACATTTAGTATCAAAAGTGTCATTGGTTCATGTTTAAGATTCAAGTTGACATGATCAAACTACTCCACTTATAACTTAATATAATAGTAAGAGTGATGTGTGTGATTTAGTCCCTATAAACTTCCATTAAGAGCTAAGAAAATTTTCATTTTCTCATTCCCTTCGTTACCCATTTGTAGCATTCACTTGACATAAAACCCAAAAATGATTTTAAAAAAAAGTAATACAAATATCACATAAAATGGATCACATTCATCATATCAATGATATCCAATGGATCTATTACATCAAAAACATATATCCCATATATTTCATATAGTCGTACCCCTCTTTTTTCTATCCACACATGCCACATATCTTTTACTTCAAGTCACCATTCATCTCATTCCTCCCTGTATCAACCCACAATGGGACAACACCCACTCTGATTTTTATCAAATTAATAACCAACATGTTCTTTCACTTATTTGAAACATTATTGCTTCTTTTAGTCACAATGCCCATTCAGAGAGGGGAGAAATGTAGACATATAAAATTATTCATTCCTTTTTCATTAGTAATTTCATAATTATTCATCAATCACACTAACATCATTATCTTAATCTCCTCCTTTTTGACTTCATCATACTAATATTACAATGTTACTAACATCTTTCTTTGTATCTTCTTCACCATATCAACCTTTTCATTCATCCTACCATCCTTCATGCTCATTAATCACCTTCATCAACATCATATTTAATCACTAATCAAATCCTCACACTATTAAAGAATTTTATATTCCTTTTCAACTACCCTCAAGTACCCTTAGTAACAATCCTTGCATACTGCATCTATAATTCCCACCTAAATCCTCATCAATTATCATAATCATTTTTAATACCCATTAATCCCACTTGAGCCACTCACCATCTTCCTTTATAATTCTCTAATAATTTATAATTCTTAAAATCCACCTATTAAATCATCACATCAATTTTGAGCCATTGATCTAAATCCTCCATGGCTCAATTCTAACCATTCATCACTTCCATTTGGCTCTATAAATTGAGTTACACCCCATGCAAACAAAGATAGTTGAATGTGAAAATATTTTAATGAAATAATGACATTACCTTATCAAATAAATGAGCCAATCTATAACAACATGTTATCCAATTCTTGAGTGATCCATAGCAATCAACATTCTACATCAAGCACCAATCCTTCAAGTCATTCGGAGCACATCTACAATGTCAAAGAGGAATCATGTACTTGTGAATTTGAGATATAATCTTTGTTTTTTATGTTGCATTTATTTTTCATTTGAATGGTTATTTCTTTATTCTCTAATATGAGGTATTGTGATTGATATTTATGTGTGAATTCTATGGTTTCTAACAAATATAACTAATAATTATCACATAAAATAATTGTACGAGAGATTTTCTCTTGAAGTGGTAATATAGAGAGTATGTTTAGATAGATGAAGAGTCATCATGAATATGAAACTAATAATCATTCTTGAATATTTAATTTAATGTAATATTTCATTCTTAATTAATGTATTTTGTGATATTTTGGTTTACACCAAATCTTATCATCCATCCTACCCTAAATACATTATTTTCCAAAGAAATGAAAAACTGATTTGAAGGACATTTTTTATATTTAGATGAAGTTGCCCCACTCTTTTCCTACATTTTACACTGGAATTCATAGTTATAATATGAACCATAAATGAATTTGAAAATTATATTTATGCCTCACTTTTGAATTTATGTTTGAGTATATTTGGGCATGGCTATAACATGTAAAATATAAAAAGGGAATTAGAGTGGGTGATTATAAGATAAAATCCATAATATATGATAGTCACCACAATCCTAGGAATGAAGTTGATGCTAGGAGTTATCATTGTATATAGGATTATCATGAAGAATAAGATATCAACTCGACATTTACAATTCTATATACATTTGCAATGAATATTATTTCCTATATGTTTTTGGTTTTACATTGAAATTTGTTGAGGATGAGATGGTGTTGGTGTTTTATCTATTTAAATGCTCATCCATATACTTTCTAAATATGAATTCAATTTCTAGGGATATGTTTCCTCTATTCACAAAGAGTGTGTGTGTGCTTTGTGAATTAAGGGAACAATAATGAAGAACACAAGTTTTGGATTTGTTGCAAACTATCATTGAAGATTTGATTATGAATTTGTTTTAAACAAAAATTTCTTCATTATATATTATAGTCTAATATCTTAGGCTACATACTTCACTCCCCACACTGCATCTTAAGTTTATGACATTGTGCTTGTGTCTACGAGGGCCTTGTGTCATAACTTTCAACTTCCTTATTCGTATTTTTTATATTAGTTTAATTAATTAATTTTATGATATGGCTTGATCCTTTCTTATCTATATAAGGTGTGTTAGTAATGTAGGATAACCATCTTTATTCTTTCCTTCATAACTTCCCATTATCATTCCAATAATAACCATTGCATTAATCGTAAAATTTTCTTTCATTAAATTTAGTTGTAAATTTAGGCATAAGAACTAGTTTAATACTTCCATCATTAGCATGTTTCTTAAATATGTTAGTTTAATTACTATACAATATTTTTCATTTTAAAAATTTTTGAATCATGAAAAAAAAATGAACTCAACCTCTTCCTTTCTAATTAGTTTCATGTTAATTAGCTAACAAATGTCATTAGATGTGCTATTATTGTTGTTGTTGTTGTTGTTGTTGTTTTTGTTTAATATTATTATTTCATTCGTAATCAATATCTCAATGTAATTTAATATTAACTAACATATATATCTTTAAAAACTTTATGTATACGATGTCAATATATATCATTCTCTAAGTACCCATTCCACTTATGTCACAAATGGAATATGATATAGATGCCTCAAGAATGATATCCCTTGACATTTTTAAAATAAATTTATCTAAGATATGTATGCTAGTTTAAATTAGGAAAACTTTATTTTTTGGGATTTTCTAAACTTAGGTAGAGTTTGACATTGAAATCATAAAGTAATAAAATGAAAAATATAATCGACAATATGAACTTCATCGAAACATCAAAAAAATAATGCAAAAATACAATGATATTGACACCAACTTTTTATTGTTCAGAGTGGGATTGAAAAATTGGTGGGATATTTATATGAATCTCACAAATAATTATGTGAGTCTATGGTTTCTCTCCAACCCCCCACCACCATAATTTAATTTTTAGAGGCCATATGTGAGCATCTAAGGGTTTGAAAATGTATTTTAATATTAGTTTTAGAATTTTTCTATTTTTAGATGTAATATATTTTTGTATCCAGACATGAACTTCAGTTGACATTAGTCCATTAGGATAATTTAGTGTTTATAAGATACGTGAGGATTTTTGGGCCCATCTGAACTTACATGCAAAACTTCTAAAAATATCAAGTGAAAATCACTAGAAGATAAAAGTTACTAAAAATAGTAGTTTTTATAAAAATTACATGGGTCAGTTAGCTTTAGGTTCTTTAATTAGATATTGATTTATTTATATTTTTCAATTATGCATATCTAATCTAATTTAAATCTGATTTTTATTTAAAAAATTTATTATAATATTTTATTCATTCAATGAGAATTAGTAGAGAATTTTACGTTCATTCAATTTCTCAGTTTATGCATGTTGATCATTTTCCTTAACTAGTATGTGTTTTCATTAGATAGTGATCCACATTTGATGAGTGGACTAAATCCATTTTACAATGTTTTGTATGTGCATACAAGACATTGACATACCACATTCTATCTAGTAACTTATGTTCATCCATGTTGTGAATATATTAATATTTAGGGAAATTAAATAAGGTTTAACAACATAATTAAACACCAAATTCAAACACCAAAAATAAAAGGCATGGTGGTAATTAACATGCAAGTAGTGAAATATTAAAAACACTTGATTTTATTTTATTTTATAAAAATTTCTAGAATTATATCCTTGATACCATAAATAATAAAATGGAAAATAAGAATGCAAAAAGATAATGATATTGACTCTGTTGAATCAAAAAATATCATTAATCCAACATACAAGATCAAATATTCATAAACTTTATTTCCCTATTCTCAATGGAATTCCTCAATTGAGAATTAATGTTATTCAAGCAATCGTAAAACCATCCAACTAATTTTAAATCATATTCTTCATCAATTATTCTCTTAGTAAAGCCTTGTAAGGAAACCCCAAGTTATTCTTAACACTTTAAAGGTGAATGTAGAAATGAGCTCAAGCAATAATAGTGTAAGAACAAGTTAATATTGATACTCATTTCATCTAAAACCCCCCTATGCCACATTCTTGATCTCAACTTTAGACACTCTTAATACTGATCAAGCCACACAAATTTAAGAATTTCATTGAACCAAATAGTAATGAGATATAAAAGGAGGATAATAACAAAAAAGATTCCTTTAACACTCATATTTTTGAAGTTTCAAAGGGACTAAGATAAAAATATTTATCCAAATTTATACTATCACTTTCAATATTTTTAGGTTAAAAAAAGATGGATTCTATTGTTAAAAAAAAATTAAAATAAATTATTGATAAGAATGTGAGATTTCACAATGTCTTTTAATGCAAAGCATGAAACCATGAAAAACATTCTAATCATTGATATTAGAATTTCCTTTTAAAAAATTAAAGCTTAAACAGATTCTCATATTATTCTAATGCTATCAAATAAAAACTTATGCTATAATTGATAAAAGTAACGTATTTGATTGTACTTAAAGAGTCTATCTTATATCCTTCCCATTTTTATGTTTATAAAAAATGTGCTTCCACATTATGTGCAAAAACAATCTGATGGATTGCTTTTGTAGTACCATAATAGAGAAATAGTTAATCCATACTAACATTTTGATTATTATGAGGGTGTACACAAGACCAATTTCATCATCTTCATCATCATAATCACTTATCTTGATAGGATGAGGTAAGTAAGAGAATTAAAAGGTATAATAAATGACATTTAGGCTACATCTTTAAAATTGAAATCAACTTTACCTCATTCAAAGTGGGATGGAAAAATATGTATGATATTTATATCACTCTTACAAAGAATTGTAAGATTTTATGGTTTCTCTCCAAACCCCTTCCCCCCTAATTTACTTTTTAGATGTCAAACATGACCATCTGAGTGTGTAAATATACATTTTAATATTTTTTTGGGTTATTTATATTTTTAGATATGACATATTTTTGTACTTAGACATGAACATTAGCTGAAATTAATCCATTAGGTTAATTTTATTGTTTATAAGATATTTGGAGATTTTTAAGCCCATCCAAACTTACATGCAAAACATTTAAAAATAATAGTTAAAAAATCATTAAATGAAAGTTATTAAAAATAATAATTTTATAAAAATTATATGGGTCAGTTACCTTTAGGATCTTTAGATAGATTTTGATTTATGTAGCTTTTTCAATTATGCATGTCAAATCCAATTCTACTTTGTGATTTATTTAAAGAACTTTATTATAATATTTTATTCATTCAATGAGAATAAGTAGAGAAGTTTTAATTCATGCAATTTATGAGTTAATGTCTATTGATAATTTCTATTAACTAGTCTGTGTTTTCATTAGATAGTTTTCCACATCCGAAGAGTTGATTAAATCCATAATATAATGTTGTTTATGTGCATACAAGTCATTGACATACCATATTCTATATTATAAATTATGTTCATCCATGATGTGAATATATTATCATTTGGAGAAATTAAATTAGGTTTTAAAACATATTTAAACACCTAATGTAGACCCTGAGAAGAAAAGGTAAGGTGATAAGTAACATGCAAGTGATGAAATATTTCAATGTGCATTAGGAAGTAATGTTTAGTAGTAATGACATAGTATTTTAGGTGATACCATGTGTTAGGGGACATATATTATACACCAAACTTGTATTTAGTCTAGTGGTTAGATTTACATGACTTACATCACTCATTTAGAACATTTAGCTTGTTGAAGGTGCATGAGGATGTCAAGAGCATTGATTTGATTACAACATGACTTGAAGTTTGATATGTGGCTTGAATCAATGATGTGATGTTGCTAATATGGTGAAAACATATTGAGGTCACAAATTGTATCTTGTTTCTTACATTCATCCATATTACTAATATATTGACACAAAAAATAAAATGTTAATCCTTATGACATTCCTTGTACCATTAGAGCAACTGATAGTATAAAAATTGACTTGTAGACACTGACAGTACTCGTGAGAAAAATTATATATATAATGTATTTAGGGTGCTTATGTTTATAAAGGTGTAGATAAAATTTAGAAAATTATTTTGTAAAATTATTTCATATTTAATATAATATCTAACCACATCCATATACTCAATATATTTTCCTATATCAATTTAAATACCCTAGATTTGAGTTCTCCATTACAATCCCTATTGAAAGGTGTAGACAATTTTACTATTCATAACCAGGCCCTTCATCATATTTATCTTGTATCTTATCTTTAAATAAGAAAAATATAATGAATTATGATTGGCACATTGATAAAAATAATAATTAAAACTTAGTTTAATAATGTAATTTTGATAAAGAAGCATTTTTTAAAAAGTCAAAAATATCTAGACTACATTATAGGATTTTTATCTAAGTTAGTTTTAAGGATTGAAATTATATTTCACCATTGATATCAATGAAAATAATAGACAATGAAACCCAAATTTCAAAATTGATATAATCACACAAACCATTTATTGGTGATGATGATCCTATAAGTTATCATTACTCATGATTGGGTCAATCATAGAATGATTTTATCAAAGAACACAACCAAATATGTGTCATGTCCCCTTTTCAGTTGACATGTTCTGAGTTCATGGTTAGCCTATTATGCGACCCTCATGAGCTGAGAGGATGGTTAGAGGGTCTTGATGGAGATTGGCGTGGCTTCGTTTAGCAAAATTTTTCTAGTTGGCTTTCGTTTGGGCCCGATTGGACATGTATTGAGGGAGATATTAATATTTGATTGATTTAATCAAATATTAATTATTTGGTCTAATTTTAATTTAGAAACCCTAATTCTAATTTAAGAAAAACCCTAATTAGGGAAAGCATATCTTTTAAGGGTATAAGGGTTTCTCATGGAGGCCATTAATGATTATGCATTGATTATTGATTATCGATTTTGAAGAATTCTTCTGTGAAGACTGAGCCAAGGGTTCCAGGATTCCATTTGTAGTGGAGAATGTCAACTCTTCATTGTGTGTGATTTAGAGGCTGTGAGATATCAACTAATTTATTGCCAAATTGAGAGATAGCTTCATACATAAGTTATCACAGAGGTACAGATTTGAGAGATAACTTCACACAAAAGTTATCATAGTATTTCAGGTATTTATTTATTTAGTTTTTGATTCAATAAATTATACAGATAGAGATCTTCTTTATTAGAGACATACATTTTTAGATCAGGGGTTGAAAATAGGTAGGTTGTGCTTAATTGGCAGCCATACGAAGTCTGTACAAGTCCGTACAAATCCACGCAAACACTGACCTCGACAGACAGAGACCCCCAGTGACCGACATCAGCAAACTGAAGACCGACGTCGGCAGAGAAGGACCTATAGTGACTGACGTTGGTATAATATCGTCCAACACCGGTGACTATGTGTTCAACACAGCAAGTTGAGACAAAATTTCTAGATTCAGGCTCAATTTCTAGATTTGTAAAAGCCCAGGGTTTCAAGATAGAATATTTCATGTTATTTTATTTGTATGACAGAGACTCAATTGTGTAATCATCTAGAAGAACAAGTGATAAGATCTTTGATTTGCTATTGAGAGATTATATTGTGATTTATTTATTCATATTTTAAATTATTTTGGCAAAAAGTGTATCTTTATTCAGAACTGTTTGTGTTTTTATATTCCCTATTGAAGGGGATATTACAGTGGTATCAGAGCTAAATCCTACCATCCTGAGGGTGTGACAATCTTATGCAGCCACAAGAGTTGGGACCACATAGGTATAACACACACAATAGAGCCTTGCTTGAAGGTACCCAATTGTTAGAAAAATAGCAGATTATTATGAGTGATAGATGTGAGGGTAGCCCACCCAGGGGCCACAGGTATGATGCTAATCAGGACACCAGAGAATTTCAACGTGCTATGATGACAAGCCAACAGTAGATGAATCAGACACTACAGGCACTTACGACTATGATAAGGGGGATTAACGCACCTGATAGATAGAACAGGGAACAAAGAGATGATAGGAGTGATACGGTTAATTAGAGACCACAGCGGACCCACTCCAGAATAGTGGATAGACCTACATGTCCTACATTTGTTCAAGAGGAACCAAAAGCACCAGCAGAGGAGGAGGCAGGAAATTCCCCATTTGTAGATGTTTACTTGGCTGCAAATGATGAGTGGGACTTATTACCTCCTCATGTTCAAGAGAGGACATCCTTTGATCATTTTTTTTAGCTAAGGAGAGAGCACTACAGATTAGTTAGACAGAACAGGAGGCCTAGAGTTCAATTTAGTGAGCTAAAGAAGGCTACTGGCAAGCTTTCTTTGACCACTTTTGACGGTAGCGGCAAGATGACAGCTCAAGCTTGGGTTCATAAGCTTGACACCTTTTTAGCATTGAGACCAATGTCAGAGATAGAGGCCATCAAATACGCCACTTTGCACTTGGATGGATTAGCACATGATTGGTGGTACCATGGTATGGTAACACTTCAGCATAACCAGGTGACAGAGTACCAGGACTTTGTGGATAGATTGATTGAGTGGTTTGATAGGAAAGATCCCAAGGTTTACTTTTGAGATCTGGCATAGTTGAGACAAATAGGTAACTTGGAGTCCTTCATTGGTGATTTTTAGAGATTGGCAGTCATGGTGCCCAATATTTCTGAGCGTAGATTGGTAGTTCTCTTCATGGAGGGATTGACAGAACCATTGAGAGGTTAGATCAAAGCCTTTGATCCTCCTTCATTATAGGTAGCTATGAAGAAGGTGCATAGTATGGAGATGGCAGCCCCATCCCATAAATTTAACTCCAGAGGTACTTCATCTAGAGACCATAAGTGCTCCAATGGAGATACAGAGAGACCCGATTTCAACATAGATAAATCAGGTGTAAAGAATGATTCAAAAGCCAATCCAATAGCACCACCTTTGGATCATGAGGCACTTAATGATCTACGTAGGAAGAAGCTTTGCTTCTACTGCAAAGGTCCATATGATATCCATCACGATTGTCCTTTGAGGCCTAAGGGCAAGGCGAATCATGTGATGTGGGCGTATTATGAGGATTTAGATTTAGAGGATTCCAAATAGTAGAATAGTTCTAAGGGGTAGAGGTAGAGGCTTCAAGGCCTAAGGCAGAGGTAGAGTTAGAGCTTCACATACAAGAGGCACACCTATCCATCATTTAGTCGGATGAGTCATTCAGACTTCATGGAGTTTTGGCAGGGCATAAGGTCATCACCCTTCTTGATATAGGAGCCACACATAATTTCATAGATGCTAGATTTGTGGAGAACCGTGGACTCACTACCAAAGATTTTGAGGGCATCAAATTTAAGGTAGCCGATGGTCACACTCTTAGGTGTGAGCGTATGATTAGAGACCTCCCATTGCGCTTGAACAACTATGAGTTCAAGGCTAATTATTATGTGGTAGACATGGGGGACATAGACTTAGTCTTGGGTATGAAGTGGCTTCATTCATTTGAGGAAGTTACTCTTCATCTCAAGGACATGGAGGTTCTCTTTGATGTTTATGGAAAGACACATATTCTTAAGGCAATATGGGGCAGCAGCTTCAGATACATGTTTTTTCATCGGATGGGGATGCTTAGACCACATGACATGATAGAGTGCGATGACGAGTGCACATTGGCACCAACATAGGGGAGTTATGAGGATGAGCTTGGTCTTGAGATGAGGTCAGTTTAGGAGTTATCACATGTGGTAGGAACTCAACTTTCTATTACAGTCGGGTCACAGGTTGATGATGATATGACTATTTCTAGCCTTCACAATCCGGATTTAGATATTATTCAGGTAAGGAGTTTACTTGAGTTGCTTGCTAATTTTCATTTATGGATTGGATGTTGGAGTGCTTATCTTAGTACTAGAGATGATGTGATGCCATTAGATGAGATTTGGGATGGACATGGCATGGAGTTCATGTTAATTGACAGTGGTGGAGTTCATGACTACATTTGGGATCCAGGTGGATTGATTGATTTGTCATTCAATAATTGCTTGAGGGCAAGCAATTTTAAGAGGGGCGGATTGTCATGTCCCCTTTTCAGTTGACATGTTTTGAGTTCATGGTTAGCCTATTATGTGACCCTCGTGAGCTGAGAGGATGGTTAGAGGGTCTTGATGGAGATTGGCATGGCTTCGTTTAGCAAAATTTTTCCATTTGGCTTTCGTTTGGGCCCGATTGGACATGTATTGAGGGAGATATTAATATTTGATTGATTTAATCAAATATTAATTATTTGGTCTAATTTTAATTTAGAAACCCTAATTCTAATTGAAGAAAAACCCTAATTAGGGCAAGCATATCTTTTGAGGGTATAAGGGTTTCTCATGGAGGCCATTAATGATTATGCATTGATTATTGATTATTGATTTTGAAGAATTCTTCTGTGAAGACTGAGCCAAGGGTTCCAAGATTCCATTTATAGTGGAGAATGTCAACTCTTCATTGTGTGTGATTTAGAGGCTGTGAGATATCAGTTGATTTATTGCCAAATTGAGAGATAACTTCATACATAAGTTATCACAGAGGTACAGATTTGAGAGATAACTTCACACAGAAGTTATCACAGTATTTCAGGTATTTCTTTATTTAGTTTTTGATTCAATAAATTATATAGATAGAGATCTTCTATATTAGAGACATATATTTTTAGATTAGGGGTTGAAAGCAGGTAGGTTGTGCTTAATTGACGGCCGTACGAAGTCTGTACAGGTCAGTACAAATCCACGCAGACACCGACCTCGGCAGACAGAGATCCCCAGTGACTAACATCAGTAGACTGAAGACCGACGTCGACAGAGAAGGACCTACAGTGACCGACATCGGTAGAATATCGACCGACGCTGGTGATTGTGTGTTCAACACAGCAGGCTGAGATAGAATTTCCAGATTTAGGCTCAATTTCCAGATTTGCAAAAGCCCAAGGTTTCAAGACAGAATATTTCACATTATTTTATTTGTATGACAGAGACTCAATTGTGTAATCATCTAGAAGAACAAGTGATAAGATCTTTGATTTGCTATTGAGAGATTATATTGTGATTTATTTATTCATATTTGAAATTATTTTTGGCAAAAAGTGTATCTTTGTTCAGAACTGTTTATGTTTTTATATTCCTTGTTGAAGGGGATATTACAATATGACTACCACTAACACCTAAAATCAATAAAAATATAGATGTATTGTTAATAAAATAATTGCATTTTAATCAATATAATATGAAACAATAAATAATATGTAATTAATAGAAAAAAATTAACTTATAGCTGATAACATATAGTTTACTCTTACTATGTACATTTATTTTATAAAAAAATGTTATAATTTATGTTCCATTTTTTTTTGTTAATAAATATATTAAGATCCCATAAAACATAGGATGAAAGTATTACAAAGTGTACCAAATAAAATTGTAAGGAAGGAAAAAATTGTATTAAAGGGGCCTCCAACATGGACACTATGTGTCAAACATGTCCAATGTGAAGAATAATTCAAATGAAAATAATTTATGATTCATGTAGTTCATTACAAATGACCAAACATTAACAATATTGATATAAAATAGAAATTAATGTAAGTCTTTAAAGTTAATGACCCAAAAAATTTAATACATTTTCTCCTTTTGGAATCCCTCTTCACTTATGTTTTTTAAATTCAATGTTGATGGTGATTCTTAAGGGACTCTAGGGGCTTTAAGTGTTGGATGCATCCTTTGGGACTGCACTAGCTCTTTAATCAGGGCAACATCTTTATATATTCTTTAGGGTACCAATAATGAATTTGAATCTTTGGAATTTAATTGAAGGAAGTAAAAATATACAACAATGAATTAACAATCTCAAATAATTGTCAAAATTTTATTTTTCTTGCCTACGACTACCCTCCATTGACCTAGCTTTATATTCAATATTATTATATTATAGGAGGGTTGTATGGAGTAATTTGAATAAATATGTTGTCTAATAAAATAATATTAAGAATACATAATATATTTTGATGTATATGATATTTGTTTTCACCATACATATGCTTTTATTATTCTAAGTATTATTTAAATGTTGTTATAATATCATGGAAGGATTATTGACTTAATCAAATTGAGTCATATTATGTTTTATCCATAAATTCCATAATGATATGATCCTTTGTTATTTATTTAGAAATAATTTAATAAGTGTTCTCATGTATACCCATCATTACAAAACATAGACTACTTTTTACTCATTAATGTGTGCAGGTATGATAGTCTTTTCTATCATATAAATTGTGTGGGAAGATTATGATACCAAGCTAAACGTTCCCTGTAAAAATTTCATGAGAAGGTTATGATAAAATTAGAAGATATAAATTTTAGGGTATTTCTTAAACATTATTTTATTTAAATCTAGAATATCTCATCAATAATGTATCTTAAAACTGTAAAAGCTCAAGATTAATGCCAGGTTTTGACTGCTAATGATACAACTAAAATGTTAGTTATTAAATACCTATATTTGATCACTATTTTAAATGTGATAGTTCCCCACATCTAATGAATGCCTCAAATCTACATTCTAATGTTTGTTTATGTACAGATAGGAAATTGACATTCCAAATTCTATACTTTAACTTATGTTCATCCATGTTACAAATATATTAACATATAGATAAATTAAATCATGATTTAAAAAATAAATAAACACCAAACATGGACTCTGAGAAGAAAATTTAAGGTGATAAATAACACACAAGTGGTGAAATAAATCAATGTGAATTGGGAGGTTATATTTAGTAGTACTGACATAGTATTTAAGGTGATACCATATGCCAAGGGGGGCTCTATTGTACACCAAAACCATATTTAGCTTAGTGATTAGATTTTCATGACATGCATCACTCATTGAAAAGGATTTTATTATCGAGGGTGGATAAGGACATCAAGAGTGTTGATTTGATTACAATAGGACTCTAAGTCAAACATGTAAGTTGAATCAATAATGCAATGTCACTAATGTGTAAATAAGAGATTGAGGTCATAGAGTTTATCTTTTTTATTCCATTTGTCCATGTTGCCAATATATTGAAACCCAAAAATAAAACATTACATCCTTATGGCATTCCTTACACCATTGTGCCAATTTCTAGTATATGTATTGACATGTAGACACTGACACTACTCATTGTCATAGTTATATATAATGTCTTTAGTGTTCTTGGATTTTAAAGGTATAGATAAAATTGAGAAAATTCTTTTGTAAATTTTTTTCATATTTATTAGCAAAGTCAACCATGTCCAAATAGTATAACTTAAATCAAATGGAAAACTTTCTACATGAAGTGAAAAAGAAGCTAGGCCACTCAACTCTCCAAATAAGTGTCATCGATGCAATATTGTACATAAAAATATGGTGCATCTAAAAGCTCATATATTTAAGTTCAAAGTGACTCTTGATTAATATTTGCTGCCTAATATATATGCAATCATCATGTCTTCTTAGCTCAACCATTATATTTTTTGAATATGTTTCTTGGCAATCAGCTACCAATTATGGCAAGCTAGAGTAGGTATTACAGTTTAAATTATTTTTGAAATTTCTTATACAATTATAAATCCCTACAACCTTTTTTGGAGTTCATTTTAGGAACATTAAAAACATGTTCTAATTTTGACATCTACGTTTTTTCAAATATATTATTTTTGAAATTATGTTTTTCAGGACATAAAATAAGTACTATAAAAATAATTTTTTAAAAAATATCATTGAATTTAATTATCTAAAAAAATAATATTTAATAGTATTAAACTAAAGTTTATTATAAATCCCAACGTTATGACCCTCAATATTGATCACTTTTTCGAATGACATCAAAGGGTGATGTCCCTTATAATTATTTTGTCTCTAAGTAATGATTTACAATTTCAGTCATCGAAATTGATATTGATAAAGGTAAAAATTTGATTTCTAACCAATTTGAATTTTATTAGTTGTTAAAAAAATTGGAATGTGAATTGTTTGCCCTTGAATATTAACTAAGTGTTGTCCCATTTTGGTGCACCATGGAGTGGAAATTATTTGGAAAAAAAAGGATAATAACATAGAAAGAATAGCATGAGAGGACCTAGTTAGAGAAAAAGTCATCAGGAAACTGAGAACATAGGACTCAAATTGGAATTGAAAGACTAGGAAAGCACATGGGAAGCAAGAAGTAGTCAGAATAATGAATCATACGGGTCAATCTAACCTTAGGGATAGGAATTTTTGCACTAGCCCTCAAGGAAAGGAACACATGGCCCTTGAGATATAACATAGAGTGAGGATATAGGGGGCATAGAGGCTTTAATCTTTAGGAAGACCTAATTTTAAAACACTGTGACTCTTAGTCTATTGAGAGTTCGTTGTCCACCTCTACATGTTATTAATGATTGTAAACACTTGGTCAGGGAAAAACAAGTATAAATACCCATGTTATAAAGCATTATAGGGATGATAGATAGATAAATGAAATTTTTAGTGTTATTGTGGAAACTATTTAAGCTTAATATATGATAGAATGTTATATCTATTTGTGTTACTATGAGTGATGGTAGGAGATGTGTTTAAACTCTTTATGTGAAATAAACTTGATATTATTTTCTTTTCTAAGAACTTAATGCTAAATAAAATATGGTGATCTACATAGGAATAATAATCAAACCTAGAACGAGAATCTAGGTAATTTATTTATGCATCTTCCCTATTTAAATTACATAAAGAGAAGGATATTAAAATGTCATTAGCACTATGCATCAAAACCTATAAGAACTGGTATTTTACTATGTGCTTCATGTGAGTGTGTGAGACCTAAACCTCATGTGAAAGGGCTAATGTGCTAGCTTGTTAGGCTAGACTTCAGTGCTAAAGCTAGAATTAACTAAAAGAACCCAAAAAAATTCTTCTATTATCAGGACCCGAAGCACTTGAAGTAAAGTCATGGAAGATGTTTGAGCAAATTACTCTTAAGAATGTAAAAGAATGGGTTCACAATGTTGAAGATAATTTTATCATTCCATACCTTGGACCAAGAATCTTTCCAAGATAGTGGGTAGAGTAGAATCTCTATAGTGCATTGTATGAAATCTTATTTTTTAAGGTCTTGATTCTTTTACATACTTGGTTCATATCATATAGTCAAGGATGATCAAGGAGTCTTGAAAGGAGGCAATCTTGGATGCTAGAATGTCAAAACATTTTAGCATGACTTGGAGTTTTGTAGACATGAGAAGTCAACATTTGGTGGAAAGGAGCTCTAAACATTTATATCTTGGAGTACATTGCCACTAATTATTCATGTCCTAAATAAACCAAGTTCCAATTCCTTCAAGAACCACGTGGACATTATATTAAGCTTTTTGCTTTAGAAATCAAGAAGCTATTTATTGATCTAGGACTTGAAACTATATAAATGGAGAGATAAATCCTTTTGTGTATGAGCCACACATTTATAATGGGAGAGTAGGTTGTAGAATATTGTGGGTTCAAAATGGTAGCCAGCTAGTGTGCATTACAAAAATGGAAGTATGATGAATCTTGATAAAGGATAATAAGAATAATCAATGTAAAAAGAGATTGGGATCACTCAAAGAGTGTTGTTAGGATCCATAGGGAGGAAGAAACACATGATGAACCCATCAATTTTGAGTTATTTTCTATGCCACTTCTATCTTATGAAGGAGAAAAAAGCTAGATGATAGGAATCGATAAAATAAGATTAAACCAACTTGGCCCCCAACCATAGTGTGTACTCATGCTATTGAGTTATATGAAGTACATATATGTGGTTGGGACATAGATAGTGAGGAATTGGAGACTAAGTGAGTAAGGGATACTAGATTTGAGCTACTTTATATAGTTTATGTACTTTAAGGGAATTTTATGGCATAACTTAGGATGCCTAGAGGACCTAGCCCTTAAGGATAGAGTATAGGCCCAAACTTCATTAACCAACCCACTATTATGGCCCATATCTTAAGCACTATTCTTGGAGGCATTATAGGAGGACTAGGTGGTGGTGAAGGAGGAAGTGGACTCCCTCCTCAAGGGATTGAAGCTAGAGGTTCCCAACACCCACCACTTTAAATACCTCACCGAACTATAGTCTACTAAAAGATGACATTACACTTACCTAGATATCAAGGGGTGGAAAATGTAGCTAAGCATGTCCATAACTACAAACTAATATGAAGGGCATGATGCATAAAATATTCTAAAAGTAAGGCCACAGAGTTTTAAATTATGCTTTTAGAGCACATGTACATATGGTACCAGAAGTTTGACCCTCATCAAGTGGTGGTTGACTTTGATTAGCTAAAATGGCCTTCCTTTAGGAGTTTGACATTTCTAAAATTGAGCATCAGAGTATAGAAGTATTAAATTAAATAAATCAAAGACTTAAAAAGAGTGTACATGAGTATGACACAAGGTTTAAGACCTTAATATCTAAACTATCATTTTAAATTAATGTTGTTCAACATGCACAATGGTTTGTGGGAGGATTGTTACTGCCCTTTTGGTGAACCTTGTCAAAATGAACCTTCACTAAATTGTGTGAGGCTTTGGAAGTTTCTCTCTACACTAAAGTAGTTAGAAGAATTAACACTAGGATTGGTCCATTTATGAATGCCCAGATAGCCTCAATGACATCATTAATTTAAAATTTAACAACCAATAATGCACATGAAACATGCAGTGTTGTTTGGTGCATAAACTAATAATCTAAAGGAGACACATGGACTAATTGACCACACAAGAACATCCATATGGTACTTAAATAGACATATGAAATATGTCATGAGGACCATGATGTGAATTCATTTCCTTTTCTTTAGTGAGTTACATAAACTAAAGTATCTAACTTTTGTAAAATTTATGATGCATGCACTCATGACACCAACAACTGATGATTGATTGGTGATATTCATGAAGCTCGAGCATGTAGAACATGTCAAACCTTTATTGAAAATAATTATGAAAATGTTGGTTACTAAGGATGAGGGAGAGGATGAGGATGAGGAGGTGTTCATTTCCCACCAAAGACCTATTACAAATGTGGATCTCTAAACTAATATCAAAAGTATTGCCGAGACTCTCCAACATGCATGTTATATAAAAGGGACCACCAACAAGAAGAGTGTATGGATTTATACATGGATATCACCAAGGAGTAGAATGAAAAGGGTGATGGTATGATTTGAATTGATAAACCATATTGGTGTACACACCCAACCAACCCTATAGCTCAATAGGTAAACATTACTATTCGTAGTGGGGGATAGACCGAATCGATGGTTAATCTGATCAAGAATGTGAAATGGGAAAAACCATGAGCTATAAAGTACCTTGATATTCAATATCAAAATGATTTCATCTTGGATATAATGGCACTCATACAATAACTTTAGGGAGATATTTAGTTCTTCAAAGATAAGGATGTAAAATGATTTGTTACTATGCAAAGGGAAGCTAAGCTTTTACCTATGGTGAAGGATGACTTCTAGGAACTATGAAAGCATATATTGGATGAGGATATTATCTCATAGCTCAATATGTGGCTTTAGAATCAAGTTTGGGTACCAAGTGAGGTTCACCCTCAAGTCACTAGGTAGATTGAAGATCATTGTTTAATCATGCTTGATGACAAGACACTCCTAGATCCTCTATTCCCCCAAAAGATAGATAAATATTGGTTAATACTAATATTGATGGATGGGTCATTCGAGACATACTAATGAATACCAACATAAAATCCAATGTTCTCACCTAGGTTGCTTAGTGAAAAGTGTCCAATCTAGCACTATAGCCTTCACCTTATGTTTTATTCATGGAAAATAAGACTCATACACCATTGATTATAATCCTCAACAATTCAAATATTGACATACATAGAGTACCATTAAAAGTATATTTTAAGGTTCTAGAGTTAGTTGAAGATGATGATTACCCAAATCTATTAGGAAGACTTTGGTGCTATGAGAATAATGCAAACTTGAGATTTAAGAAGTGATACATTAGTTTTGAGAACATTGATCAACATGTCATAATCCCACTAGATCAAGAATAAGGACCCCCTTATATACAACCTATCAATGTTGATGAAGACATTAACCACCTATATAATGTCACTGCTAGAAGTGATGAACATCATGATCCTACACCAGATGGTGTTCTTTGATTGATATATAAATAGTCTATTTTTGATATTACAATCAATGCTTGTAACTATTCATCCCATGGTGACTATGATCTTACTAGGAGGATGTGTAACATCATCAAAAATCAAGAGAACTTCATGTGCTAGCTTCCTAAACATCATAAGTTTGTTTGCCTTACTAGGTTAGCAATGAGAGGACCACTAGTAGGACCACCACTGGAAAGACTTGATGAAGCCCCATGGTTTCAATGGAAAATAAAGGTACATGATTTTATCCAATGCCTTGAATAATTCTATGACATTAGAAATGATCAAATGAGATCATTAGATCACCTTTTTGATGGCACTACTGCAAGGTGGTGGTGTACCCATAAAGACCAAATTTTGTACTGGGATTAAGTACATTTTATTTACATCACAAATTCCATCATGATAATAAGGTTAGGAGAATAATTAGTTATAGTGGAATGCAAGCACCTAAACCTCACATTGAAGCTTGTTATACAATATGGAGAAATGAGATAACATACTTACCAAAGTATCTATGGGTGCATGCATTTTATGGAACTTTGTACACATGGGCATAGGCATGGTATATTCATGAAGAGTGACACATGAGTACCAGGTTTTTGAATATGTTAAAGGAAAACATGAAGTTTACACTATCTTATTCCTCACCAAGGATGGATTTACACCTCACCCTCCAAACCATGTGTGATGCAGTATTAGGTCACCCATGTCCCACAAAAGGACATCTAAGGAATATCCATTATGACCTTGAGGAACCTTTACATTTATTCAATGAGCCTAAAACACACTGAGTTATATGCCTACATGAGTCCTTGATGAAGACCAACATGAAGAGATTCACCAAGGAAATTAAAATCTTGTCTTCTAACTAGATGAAGGTGAAGGATATGACTCACTCGACCCCCTATCCAACCATTTATATGTTTATATGAATGGTTGTAGAATAATTATTCAAGACACAAGTACCGATATGGACAACCCCTACCATGGTCCTATTTAAACTATTCAGTGTAACATCAGCTTAGACCAAGATCCCAAGATGCCATAATAGGAAAATATTGGACTGACAAAAAGCTTGGAATGAGTGCTGTATCCTAAAGGACTTTCCCCCCTTGGTTGTGGAGAAATCTTAGTTTACTATACAATGATACTTTTCCCTCATGTGGATTTGAATGAATCCATCCCAATAGGTTTCAACATGGTTTAAGATACCTTATGCCTTCTTTATTTAATACTTAATAGACTCCATCAGTCATATATATTGTGCATAGCCTATCATTCTATAGGTTGAGAGGATAGACATGAAGATTCACACTCTCTGAAAACTATATGTGTCTCCAATAAAGAAGTCATATGTGAACATGATGGAGATAGACTTGAATGATAGCCAAGTCAAGCAAAATTTAGTCAAGGAGAAAATTCATAAGTTATTTTACATGATTCACCCCCATAAGAACCCATAGGGTGGATACCTTATTGAAAAATTCCCTCCAGCACCACCTTTGAAAAAATGAAGTGATCAGATGTGGGTGCAAGTCCATGTGGGCAATAAGCCCCCCTAAAAAAAGATAAAATATGACAAAGGTGTAGCCCTCCTAACCCATATCTTCCCGTCCCTGAATGACACTTCCACCTCCACATCACCCTTTACCTTCAACACCTCATCCTTCTCCATATCCTTCACATACTTCTCCATCCCCTTCACACTTTATGCCTCTACATTTTTGGATTCCCCAACCTTCATCACCTCAACCCACTCCCCCACTTTTTACATCACCTTTTCCACCTCCTCCTCCACCATCTCCAACTCCACCTTCTCCACCTCCACCACCTTCTCCCCAGGTAATACTACTTCAAGAGCTACCCAATAGTAACCTCTAAGGAAATCACCCCAATAGGAAGTTTCATAGGTGTAGGTCCATAGCTCAGATTCAAATTCTAAGAAAACTCCCTCCCCAATGTGGGAAGAGAAGGCCACCTCTGATGATTCCATGCTTGATGTTGAAAAAGGGTATAACAAGGAAGAGGATGGTAAAGAAGACAATGATATGACCTTTGGTGGCCATGAGGAGGTCAAGATTGAGTATGACATGAATAAGGGGAAGGGACCATCCAACATAGAATGGTAGGATGATGAAGGTACATTGGGAAATACACATGAACATTACCAGTTTGGCATTGAGAAAAAAATGCTCTATCTTTGGTTGAACTTCTTTCCCAAAGTGGTGACTCTTGAAACAAGGAAGTAAGTGTCCTTCTTACTCAATATATATAATGAGGAAAATGATTTTGAACTCCATAAGATAGCCTTTATTTAGGCATAAATTCTCTATCACTATCGAAACTATGTGGGTAGATCCACATAAGGTCATCCCTCATATAGCAAGCATCACATTTTTGAACCTAGGTATGGAGATTACATGATAGAATTTTTTTTTGATTCTGATGCATGAATAACTAAGAGGAAATATGCCAAAGTTGTAGGCATGTATATTAAAGTATTTTCATAGAAATAAGTGCTCACTGAGGAAGTGGCCTCAATGAAACAAAAGCTCCAAGAGGCCATAGAGGTAAGAGTAAGGGTCTAAACCCTTTGTAAAATAATTTTGAAGGAAGACCCAACACTATAAAATTGATTACCTCTTGACAGGGATGTCATATGAAAGTTATAAACCCTATTGGAAATACTGCTCAATAAATTCAAGGAGTGACCCATACTGAGATATGAGGGATTAGAATTAGTTGAACAATTCACCATGGTCATTGACATGTGCAAGCATACTTTAGAGAGATTTGGTGAATTTATCCCCATTTTGGATGGAATTTTTGTATGACTTGCATACCATAATAAAGTCTTGAAGGCTTGGTTCTAAGCTAAAGAGGACTTGAGGCAGCACTCAATTGATGTTACACTCTTAATAAAAGATCACACCGAGTGTGCCAAAGAATTTAGAGATGCAGAAATGATGGAGGATGCCATTAATAAACATCATCAACATATAAATACAAGTTTTATATCCCTCTAAGGATAGGTTGACAAAGACATCTCTACACTTGAATATATCCATAAGGATTCTATCATAGCCCTAGATTAATGGGTCAAGAAAACTAGTGAGACTCTGACCCAACCTTAGGAAATAAATCATCAAGGAGGCCATAAAAGGAATAACTATGAAGGTTATTGAGGTATTATCCCATTGGTACAATCTAAAGAAGAAAATCGAGAATAATGGGTCTAATTTTTTGTAAGACACTAGCATGATTTAGTCTGGGATGAACTAAGAGTGTAGTGTGGGGTGATGTTGGCCCCTGAATTTTAACCAAGTGTTGTCTCATTTTAGCATAGGATCAGCATGGTGTGGAAGGACCATGGCATAAGATGATCATAGCATGTACCTAATTGTCATAAAATAACCATGACATGGAACCTATTAGGTACAAAATGACAATGGTGTGGAAGGACTAATGCGAGATAACCCATTTAGAGGAGAATAAGTCACAAGGAACCCAAGAGCATAAGACTTTGAATGAAAGTAGATTACTAGGGGAGTGCATGGGAAGTGGGAAATAGTTGTAATAATAATTCATATGGGTCATTTTGAACTTATTGATAGGAATTTTTACACCAAACCTCAAGGAAAGGAACACATAGGGACTGAGAAATAGCATAGAATGAGGATATAGAGAGTGCAAAGGCACAAATCTTTAGGAATGATTGTTATGTGCCATGACTCTTAGTTTATTGAGAGTTCATTGAAAACCTCTAAATGCTATTAATTATTATATACACTTGGCCAACTAATAATGTTGATAAGAATTTTTTCCATATTTAATATCAATGTCAACCATGGCCAACTAGAAAGTATTTTCAATCAAATGGTAAACTTGCTACATTAAGTGATAAATAAGATAAGCTACTCAACTCTAAACTTAGATGTCATCAATGCAATATTATATGTAAGATATGGTAAATTTAAAAGATCATATCTGTAAATGCAAAGTAGTTCTTAATTCAGATACGATGCCTAATATATATGTAATTAGCATGTCTTCTTAGTTCAACCATGATTTTTCTAATATGTTTATTGGAAATCAACTAGTAATTAAGTCAAGGTAATGAAGTTATTATGGTTTAAATTATCCATGAAATGTATTATACAGTTATAAATTCTTGCAATCTTTGTGGGAGTTTATTTTATGAACTCAAAAAATCTATTCTAATGTTAGCCTCTGCCTTTTTTTGAATTTATTAATTTTTCAATTATGTTTATCATGACATAACATAAGTACTATAAATATAATGTTTTAAAACAAGTCACTATCATTAATTGTCTAAAAAAAATCGTTATGTTTAGTATTATTAAACTAAACTTTATTATAAATCCCAACATTATGATAATCAAGATTGATCACTTTTTGAAATGAAAGTAAAAGGTGATGTCCTTTATAATTATTTTGTCTCTAAGTAATGACTTTAAATCTTAGTCATGGAATTTAATATTGATAGAGGCAATAATTTGATTGAAAAATGATTTAAATTTTTTAGGTTGTTAAAAATATTTGGATGTTAATGGATATTCAAAGGCATTGATATAAAACCAAACAAGTTTAACATTTCCAACAAGTTTATTGGAAGGAATAAATGAGTCAGGGTAACTATGATTCAATTATACTAGTTGTTTTTAGGTTCCCTAGTCATGTAGATTATGAAATTGTGGACATGATGTCAATACATTAAGGGGAGATCTAAAATTCTTGCATTGGTATTTCATGATAATTGTTAGAATTTTGATTACTTGATACAATGATCATAGAGAACATGGTTGCAAATTTATTAAATTTTTTTAAATGTTTATATTATTCCTAGATTGTCTTTAGCAAAAGCTGAAAAGTCCATGAAAGGTTTATAATATTTATAACAAGAAAAACATTAAAGTAATCCTTAGTATCTACTGTATGCATGTATTTAGACATCTGTGGGCCTAACATGTCTATATTATTTTAATAATTCATGATTATATTATTATATATTGTGATTAAAACTTTGGTTGTTTAACCAATGAAGGCGAAATTATCTTGATCAATTTTAAGCCTAGAAATGTTCTCAAACCTATTATAAAAGGCAACTTGTGTCAAAAATATAAAATACCTATTAGTGAAGGTATTAGACTTCTTGAAATTTTAAAAATCCAAGGGTTACTAAATATATCCACAGTTAATGATGAGCATATAAAATCAAATGAATTTGACCCAAGCCCCCTAAGTATGGAAGAGATACATTCGATGTGAAAATGTTAGCATATTATGTTACGTTGTTGAGAATTGGAGATTGATAAATGAATGGATAATGAATAATAATATTCCACTCTAGTAATGATGAAACCAAACAAACATGGTTTTATGAACAAAAAGTCAATGAAAAATAAACATGTGGAAATAAAATCATAATTACAATTTGATTATAAATATAGCATTGTAAGAGATTTTTAGACATGGGTACCACCAAAATATTCCATGAAATAAAATGTTTATAAAAAATAAGGGGGGAATCTAGATGATTGTTTTTACATTGAATCAAATTAGATAAAACAATGGCAATAAATAAACACTCTTCTTTCTCATTTAACATTTGCACTAAATATAGTTTTTTTTTTAATTTGTAGTGAAAAAATTAAAAGGAGATGGTGAAAATCATAAAATAAATGTCTCTATGACCATATTCTATTTTAAACATATGAAAACAACCATCTATTTAGAACTTATTCAAATTGTCATGTATTTTAAATGATTTTTTTCTGGAATCGACTGAGTGGTAATTATTTCGTTAGATGTTTTAGGTCTCTTTAAATTTCCTATCATCAAGAAAAGAGATTGAATCTCATAATAAGTTTCAATTGACATGTTGTCTTGTTTACAATTTACACAATTATTTATTTTTTATTAAATCCAAGGATACACTAAATTCTATGTTGCACTTCTATATAGGTAGTTTCTAAAGATCAAAATGCAATACATTACCAATTATATGATTAAATGTTTTCATGGTACTAATATTATATGATATTCATATTAACATATAAATAAGAACTAAACTCACTTAAATTTGTAACATAGTGTAAGTTATTAAAGCATTATCGTAAAGTTTCCAATCATGTTAAGGGTATTATAGTGGAAGCAAATAATCAATTAGTGAGATATGGCACTTAGTTTATAATTATAAACTTATATAAATAGGGAATTATGAACCATATTTTAAGTATTGGGATTGTAATGAATGATGTTATGGAGATATAAGAGTTGGAAGAAATGGGTAAGAGACTGATGATAGAAAAAGAAAGGGAATAGATGAATAGGGGAATCTATAAGCTGAGAGATGCTTTTCCATCAAATAAGTCAACAAAGGAGGGTCTTCTTGAAAACATTTGGCAAAATTATATCTTATTTGTTTTGATTTCCATTATTTTCAATCCATATTATAAGCAGTTGTGATGAATGTATAATTATTCTATTAATTTTATCTAATTGTATGAATCAAAATTTAATACTGATGAGTAGTTTTTGTATAATGTTTTTTTGCATAAACATTACATTCAATTTATATGACATCAAGTTTTATAGTTTACTATAAATATTAGTATTATATAATCAAAACAAAATTGATTATAACTCTTTTGTAAGTGGAATCTTGGATCAATGAGTGCACATTCTAGGTTTATTAGATGTATTTCAATGTGACTCAAGACCAATAAATGGGCTTTCCATTGGGGATAAAAATGAATTCCTTATTGTAGACTATATTTGATCAGAAAAGTAAATTTGTTTTATTTATTTTTAACTAATAGAGGGGTAAAAATTTATTAAAAAATTGGAACAGGAAACAAGGAGAATTACATAGCTTTGTCCTGGTCCACAAGTTGGACCAGCTTTTGAGAAAAATTTAGAAGAAGCTTCGTATAATCAAGAATGTTCCAATATGGGCCGTGTTTAGAGGCCCATTTAGCCAAACTATCTACTACACCATTCCACTCATGGGGGATATGCCTGAAAGTCACAGACTCTAATGAAGTACATAGCTGGAGGATTTGACAAACAATCATAGATAAATGCTAATCCATAGCACCAAAGTTCCTTTTATCCAATAAGTTGAAACTGACCTAGGAGTCTGATTCACAAATGATTCTAGACCACCCATTTTGATAGTATTGTTGCACCACATCCAAGATCTTTATGGCTTCCATAAGGTTGTTTGTGTGGATGCCCTTGTAGATAGAAAAACAAAATTAGATATTACCATCACTGTCCTACCCAACTCCTCCAGTGCCCACTATACCAGGATTTCCCCATGAGGATCCATCTATATTGACTTTTAAAACTCCATCTGCAGGGGGAGTCCAGTGCCCTGCGTGCTTGACAGGCTACGTCTGCTGGCCAGAACCATTCACTGGGTGTGTGGGAGGAGTTGCTAGAGAGTTTATAAGGTTATCCAAAGAGAGACACAAGCAAATGGATGTGTCTACAGTGTTCAGTCCCTCATCCCTATTACATTTAACTTGAATAGTTTCTTGAAGAGAATTAATAACTCTCCCTCATAGAAGCCTGAGCTCTAAGTGCTTATCCTAAAATATCCTCATGTTCCTCTCAAGCCAAATATTCCACAAAATAAAGGATGGGCTGATGAACCAGGCCACCTGAAGGACCACAGCCTTGGAGGGAGGGTGGCCTAATCGATCCCAAAAATAGATGAGAGAGGCCACATGCTAGTAAGAGCATCCCCATGCCTGCCACCAGAGATGCCAAATCTGTTTGGCAAAAAGGCATTAGAAGAAGAGGTGAGGGGCCATCTCTTCACTATTGCATCATAAACCACATATGGAGGGCCCCTAAAAGCCCCATTTGCAGAGATTGTCCCAAGTAAGACACATATTGTGGGATAAAACCTAGAGAAAAAATTACACTTGGGCCACAAAAATTAGTTCCACACTTTCTTTGACTAAGAAATTTCTGTTATGCCAAAAAATTGCTTCATCAGAGCCAGGTACCCTAAGGAGACAAAATACTTCCCTAAAGGGTCACCTCCCCAAGCCAAGACATTACGCTCATGTAAAGAATTGTAACCTCTAGAGTCTAGAACCTAGGCTAACTCCATTTAGTCCTCCATAGTGCCTCTCAGTGGCCAGTCTGAAGAATTCTTCCACTGATAATCCACACCCATGCCCAAGTTGAAGGCCTCCTTATAATGAGCCATTGTATCCCAACACGTCACAAGGAGAGAATCACTAAGAGGCTATAGGTGTGGGTGGGAGGATAAGAGAGGAGGAGATCTGTCCCAGGTGTCACTCCAAAAGAGAGCATCAATGGCACTATTGCAAATCCAGAAGAGACTATGCTTCACCAGTTAAACTCCAAACTTGAGGGTGTACCACACCATAAAACCTCTCCCCTCTAACGGTAGCCTGGGAATAATATAAGAATCAATGCCTAGGTAATACTTGTAAGATAGGATACGAGCCCACAATCAAGAAGGGCTAGAACACCAGTGCCAATAGAGTTTGGCTGTGAGAGCTTGACTGCATAGGATAGTGGAGCGCAGGCCAAGACCTCCTTCCTTCTTTGGCTGACACACAGTATCCCAATTTATGAGACTCCATTTGGTATTTTACAAGTTACCACTCCATAGGAATTGGTGAGAGAGAGCATCAAATTCTTTGAGAAAATACACTGGTGCAGCCTATACCATACTCCAGTATATGGGAAGGGCCTGAATCACAGCTTGCAGGAGTATCACCCTGCCAGCTATAGAGAGCCACCTATGCATCTACTGATTAATTTTTTTTTGGAGCTTGTCAAGAACATTCTGCCAGAACATCCTAGGCTGTCTTCCCACCACAATAGGCACCCCCAAATAAGTCAAAGGGAGTGATTGCATCTAAAATCTTAGGATTGCATCAATCCTCCACTGGATCAGCTCAGGAGTGTTGGAAAAATAAATAGAAGACTTGTGATCATTAATTTTTTGACCCAAAGCAGTGATATATGTATCCAAGGTGAGCCATAATGCCTCCTCTTCATGGCTTCTAGCTCTCCCAATAAGAGTTGTATCATCAAAAAACTGGAGGTGGTTCAAGGTAGGCAATCCAGTCCCCCATTTCCATCCCTGAAGCAAATTCTGAGATACACGGGCCTTGATAAGTCATCCAAGTCCCTCAGCCAAGATGATAAACAAGTATCCAAGTCATCCAAAGAGCTCTGAGGGTTTGCCATTGATAAGGACCGAGTAAGAGGGGGTAGTAACATAGCTCAGAACCCAACTCACCCAAGCTTGACTAAAACCAAAAGCCTAAGGGACCTTGTGTAAGAAACTCCATTTGACTCTGTCATATGCCTTAGCCATATCAAGCTTAATGACCATGTCCCACTCCTAGGAAATACTCATACAATGAATAGCTTCAGACATAATGACCACTCCATCTAGAATTTGTTTACCTTCCACAAAAGCCCCTTATTCTTTTGAAATAACTGTGGGCAAACAAACTTTGAGCCTCTTTGCAAGGAGCTTAGTAATGATTTTGTAGACCACATTACAAAGAGCAATAGGCCTGAACAGATCCAACTATTTCACCAATTCCTTCTTCAGAATAAGGACTAATAAAGTAGCATTCAATGTCCTAAGCATTTCATTATTGGCATAAGATTCCTGAATCACCTCCAAAAGATCATGATTGATAATATCTAAGAAGTCCTAGAAGAATTCAGTAGGGAGCCCATCTGGTCCCAATGCTTTGCCTCTACATAAGCTGAAAACCACTCCCTCCAATTTTGTCATACCAACTAGCTGCATAAGAGACTCATTTAGTTCTGGTGTCAGAACTGAGGGGATACAAGATAGGATGATATTCTCAGCTGCCCCATCTGGAAGTTGATCTTTTGAAAATAGAGCAGAGTAAAAATGAATAGCTTCCTTGGATATAACTTGAGAGAAGTTTAGACTTGTACCATCTGAAGTAATAAGGGAGGAAATGAAATTCCCATTATGGTGAGCCTGCACAGAATTATGGAAGAAAGTAGTGTTCTTGTCTCCTTCTTAGAGCTAGTCTATTCGAGCCTTTTATTTCTAGTAAATTTCTTTGCAAAGCTCCTACTCGGCAAGATTAGCAAATGCCTTAGATTCCATTGTGCTAAGAGCTTCTGACAGGCCTTGGTCTTGAATCTGCCTGGTAATGTCATCCAGCCTATCTTACACCCTCTTCTTCATTATATGGAGATTACCAAAATAATTGTTGTTCTATAATTTCAACTTCCTTTTGACATACTATAATTTTTTAGAGAAGGAAAACATAACAGTTCCATAGGTAGGACCCCCTTGTCTCCACCAATGTGCCATTAAATCATGGAGTGAAGATTTGTGAAGCCACATCAGCTGGAACTCAAATGGAGGCTTCTTGGGAACAACAATATAACTAGTAGACAACTTGATAGGCCAGTGATCGGAGCCTCTCTAGTCAAGAATTTTGGAAGATAGATGAAAGGATCTAGAAAGCTAGAAGCATGATACAAGGAACTTGTCTAGGCACTCAGAGATGGTAGCTTCCCCAATCCTTCTATTGTTCCAAGTAAAGAGCCTGTTTAGGGGTTTAACATCTAAGAGGTGTAAAAGATTAATATTTTGTTGAAGAAGCTCAGAAGAAGGGCCTAAATGAGCCAACCCACCCCTCTTTTCCTTCATGCTAAGAACAACATTGAAATCTCCAGCCATAATCCCAGGCAGGAAAGGATGGCAGCTTCTAACATACCGAATATGTTCCCAAAGCCTGAGATGCCTGGGGAAGTCAATAGGAGCTTAAACATTGGTAACAAGAATCCACTCGCTAGTCTCATGAGAGGAGGTTATCATTGAGAGGTCTGAGATGTAGGAGATCCAATGCAGAGGTGTAACTTTCCTAAGATCCCACTACATAGCAAGTCCACTAGAGCTTCCCAAAGTGCCAACGCACTGGCAATGGCCACAAAGCCAAATATTAAGAGTGCAAGAAAACATGGAGTCCACTGAGAGCTTGGTCTCTTGAATACACAAAATATTTGGGGAATGTTCCAATAAAAATTTGTGCATAGATTTTTGTCTGGGGATGCTATTCAACCCCCTCACATTCCATGATAGAAAAATCATTGAGTAGAGTGGGGGAAGTGTTCATACAAGGGCTTGATAACCTCTGACTCTACCAGTAAATCACCCGTAAGTTTAATTTTGTCTTGGTCCTTCTTGCACCCATCTCTAAAAGGGGTAGTAAAGGACACTTTATTGAATGGTCTTTGCGTTAGTTCCAAAGTGGATAAGGGTCCTTTTTCTTTGCTAAAATCACCCGTGCCTTTAACCATGTCTACCCAGTGAACATCCTTGTCTTGTGAGACAAGAGGCACCACAAGGATCCCAAACTCAGGGCTGAGAGAGGTCTCTGAGGTTTTCTGGTCATCCAAATCTTGGGCACCATTAAGAGTAAAATTCCTCCCCTCTGACTCAAGCAATGCTCCTTGATCTACTCCAGGAATGCCATCCTCTATGAGCATTTAGTCAAGAGTTTTAAAACAATTGAAACCTGGGTCTGCCTACTAGTCTAAATGAGGCTGCTTTTGTCCACATCCCTTAGCCCTACGTCAGACCAAGAATAAACCATCCCTATTGGGACTAGTTGACACAGATGGTCCTTATCCCATATTAGAAGTACTCAGGTGTGCCTTCCCTTTTGCTACACCATCAAACTACCTATTGCTAGTTCCAGTATAATTGGGTTGCCCATTCCCTAAATCCTCATTGGTTAGCCAAGGCCTAGAAGAGCCACCTAAAGCATTACCATCTCTGATAGCTTGAGGGCATTGGCACTGTAAATGCCCATACACATGGAAAATTCAACATCGAAAGGGAATGGCTTCATAGTCTAGTTGTTGGACCCATGATGAAGCACCTAGGCAGATTTCCATATAATCTAGTAGAGGGTTATTTAAATCAATATCCATGTAGATACAAGCATAGGAAATTACATTTTTATCTAGTGATTGATGCAAAATTGTAGTAGGTGTCCCAATCATAGCAACAATCTGACACAAGATATCCTTGCACCAGAATTCTAAAGGTAGTCTCAGAAGATGGACCCAAATAGGAACACGGGATGGGGGATCCTTTGTAGAGTTAAACCCCACATGCCATGGTTTGATAAATAGTCCAATATGATCATGAAAATAAGGGCCTCCCTAAAATATCTAGTTCCTATCCACCATAGATGAGAAATTCACCATAAAGTAGTTATTTCTAGCTAGCATAATATCAAAATCACCCTCCACCTGCCATGACCGGTGAATCCAGGCTTCCAAGGTCGATAGGGAGATTCATATGCTGAGAAAATTACAAATCCAGGCATGTGAGGTCAGATATTCCACATCTTCCTTAACTGCCTTAGGTGAAATAACTAGCACTGGCTGCTCCTAGTTTCATGGCAAGCAACCATTAACTTTGTTGAGCTTGGAGTGTTCATTAACATAGAACGTGTCCTTACCCTGAGTATTTGATCCATCCATAGTTTAGTCTTCTCTGGGGGTTCCAGAGGGAGATAAACTCCTAGCTCCTCCACCTGCTTTCCTTGCTCCATCACCTAGCACCTGTATGTCGACCATCGCATCCTCCACACCCAAGTTTTTGATCCTTAACACTCCATGGTTATTATTTTCCATAAATTTGTTTTATTACATTATATTGTTCATGGCTATTAAAAGTGATTTTTTTTTCATATGTTAGTAATTATATTTTAACTGTAATTTAAATTTAATTTATATTAATGTTAGCCATTAAAGGTGAGCACACTTATATCATTATAGCCTTCAAACACTTGTCATGGGTTCCATTGTAGGAGTGCCTCTCCATGTAATTACATTACATGATAATATCCAAAATATATGTATATATATAGACTATTTCTAAGTAGAAGCTAGTATTACACCCCTAAAATAATGACAAGAAGCTAGCTTGTAAACCATTTAATTAAAACTTTTATTATATCACATAATACCAATAAAAATATACATAATGATATTGTAACATGAGAACACAAAGATAATATACATTACATCACATGTTGATAACTAAAATCAAGAGAAGAATGACTATAACATTGATCAAATTAGATGAAATAATGGAAATAAATGAACACTCTTGTTTCTCATTGAAAATTTACGTTAAATATAGTCTTATAAAATTGTAGTGTAAAAGTTATGAGAATAAAAGGAGGTGGTGAAATTCCTAAAGTAAATGTCTATGTGACCATAATCGATTTTGAACATATAAAACCATCATTTATTTTGAACTTATTCAAATTATCATTTATTTTGAACATTATGAAGGTTTTTTGGAATCAACTAAGTGGAAATTATTTGGTTGGATGTTTTGAGTCTCTTTACATAAACTATCATCAAGGAAAGAGATTGAAGCTAATACTATGATACAATTGATATGTTCATAGATTACATAAATTGTTTTTTAAATCCTAGCATACGCATAGATTCCTTGTTGTACTTGTATATAGGTAGTTTCTAAAGATTGAAATGCAATAAAATACCTATTGTAATTTTATAGTATTGAATGATACTGATATTATATGATATTCATATTAACACCTAAATAAGAAGTAGAATAACTTAAATTTGTCACATAATGTAAGTTATAAAAGATTTATAGTAAAGTTTCCCATTATGTTAAGGATGTTATAGTGGTACCAAATCCTCAGCTACTAATAATACACTTATATAAATAGGGAATTATGACCCATATTTGAAATATTATGATTGTAAGAAGATGAGAATTTGTGAGCTGAGAGAAATTTTCTATCAAAGAAGTCAATAAAGGAGTATCTTCCTACAAAAATTTGGAGAAAAATTATCTTATTTTTTATGTTTTCCATTTTTTTCCATGAATACTATAGGTAGTTGTGACGAATGTATAATAATTATTTTTATTCTATCCAATTGTATGAATCAAAATTTTATATTGATGAATAATTTTGGTAAAATGTTTTTACATAAATATTACATTTAATTTGTATGACATTAATATTTATATTTTACTAAAATTCCTACTATTATATAATGAACATAGAATTTAGCAATAGCTCTTTCCTAAGAGGAATGTAGGATCAATGAGTGCACAATCTAGGGTTGATAGATATATTTCAATATGACAAAAGACTAAGAAATGGGCCTTCCATTGGGGATAAAAAGTAATACCTAATTTTACACTAGATTTTATTAGAGAATATGTTCATCTATATTACATTATATATTTCACAGCTATTAAATGTGATCTCTATTTAATATTTCAGCCATTTATTGTTTATGATAATTGAAAGTTATCTTTTTAATGGCATCCATTAAAAGTGAAAAAACTTATTCCATTACAACCTTTTATCACTCCACATAGGTTTCACTATATGAGCACCTCTCAACATAATTAGATTAAATGATAATAACCAAAAATAACTCTGTGAACTATTTGTAATTAGAAACTTATATTACACCCATCAGATAATAACCAAAAGCTGGTTTGTAAACTATTGAAGTAAAAAAATATATTACATCACATAATCAAAATCAAAATCTAGATAAGGATGATTGTAACATGAGAACACAAAGACAATATACACTACATCACATGTTAAAAACCTAAATCAAGAGAAAGATGACTATAACATTGAATCAAATAAGATAAAACAATGGGAATAAATGAACATTGTAGTTTCTCATTGAAATTTTGCACTAAATATGGATTTTTTTAATTTTTAGTGAAAAAATTATGAGAATAAAATGTGGTGGTTAAACTCCTACAATAAGTGTTTTTATGACCATAATCTGTTTTGAACATTAAAAAAACATCTTTTGTTTTGAACTTATTTAAATTGTCATGTATTTTGAACATTGTGAAGGTTTTTGGAATCAACTAAGTGGTAATTATTTGGTTTGATGTTTTGTGTCTCTTTACAAACCTATCATTACAGAAAGATATTGACATTGATACTAGTTTATAGTTGATGTGTTTAAATTTTATAAAAATATTTTTTATTAAAACCTAGCATATGCTAATTTTTTTGTTGCACTTGTATACAAGCATTTTATAAATATCAAAATGCAATAAAAGACTTGTTGTACCTTTAAATTTTATATGTACTAATATTATATTATATTCATATTAACATCTAAATAAGAAGTAAAATGATTTAAAGTTGTAACTTTGTGTAAGCTATAAAAGCATTATAGTAAATTATCCCACCATTTTAAGGGTATTATAGTGGAACCAAATCCTCAACTCGTGAGATATGGAACTTAGTTTGTAATTATAAACTTATTTAAATAGGGAATTGTGAACCATATTTGAGAGATTAGGATGGAAATGAATAATGTTGTGGAAAGATGAGAGGTGGAAGAAATGGTGAAAAGACTGATGATAGAAAAAGAATGGGAATATATGAAGAGTTTTATTCATGAGTTGAGAGATGTTTTTCCATCAAAGCAGTCAACAAAGGAAGATATTTTTAAAAAAATGGAGAAAATTTATCTTATTTCTTTTGTTTTCCATTTTTTGCATGCATACAATAATTAGTTGTGATGAAGTTATAAATATTCTTTTGATTTTAACAATCTTGAACTAAAATTTAACACTTATGAGTAATTTATTTACAATTGTTTTGCATAAACCTTACATTCAATTTGTATGACATCAACTTTTAGAGTTTACTATAAATATTAATATTATATAATCAACACAAATCAATCAATATATCTTTGGTAAGTGGAATCTAGGATCAATGAGTGTACATTCTAGGTTTAATTGATGTATTTCAATATGACTCAAGATAATAAAAAGGGCCTTTCATTGGGGATAAAAAATAATACTTGTTTGTAGACTAGATTTGATCAGAGGAGTTTGTATTTATTACATTATATATTTCATGGCTATTAAAAGTGATTTTTTAAATTTTAGTAACTAAATTTTATGATAATTAAAATCTTTTTTATTTTAATGTTAACCATT
>JARHVA010010107.1:0-219393 GCA_037957365.1 Torreya grandis
TTATTTTTAAAAGGTTCTTATTTGTAGATTCATTAAGTAAATTTCCTTGAGGGTAGTAATTTGAATATGTACTCAAGTGAATTCCATTTCTTACAGACCATTCAATTATTTTGTCACCAAGAAATGCCTAGGCATTATCTGATATGATGGTAGAAGGGACTCCAAAACTAGTTATAATCCCTTCATAAAAGTCAAGAATATTTTCCTCATTTGATTCTTTCAAATCAATTGCCTCAATCCACATGGTAGCATAATATGGTCTAGTTAAAATCCATTTGTGTCCCAAGCTTGATGGTGGATTGACTTCCCCTATAAATTTCAATCCCCACTATATAAATAGTTACTCAACTAAAATTGGGTGAAGAGGGAAGGTTGAAAGTTTCTGTTTGACCAAAAATAAGGCACACTTCTTAAATTTATTGAACCATTCATATAAATCCTTGAATATACTAGGCCAATAGTATCCCCCTTTCATGATTTTGAGATCCATAGTTCTTAGAGCATAATGGCCTTCTGAAAAACCATCATGGAATTCTTTTAGTAATCTATCAATCTAATTTATCTCTACATACCCTATAACTACCAACCAATCAACATGCTTATTTTCCTCTCTTGGGATAACTTCTATGTTGAAAGCTTCAAATTCTTATATGATATCCCACACCCTATTTTTTATGACTTCAAGATAAATTTATTAGCCAAATTCTAACATTTAGCCTAATGTACAACTAACTCACTATCACCAAACACTTGTAGGCTTTTCGCTTCTACCTTTATTTCCCATTAGAGACCATGTATGAGTGCCTCATACTCAACTACATTAAAATTACAACTACATTGAAATATGATTGAATATTAGTACCTTTTATTTTATGGATAAATCATCATCATTACATCTCCCATTCCATTCTTATTCCTTGAGCCATCAAATAAAAGCTTCCACAATCCTTCACTAGACTCATTTGGCTTGGCAAGAATTGGTATAGACATTCCTTCTTCATGTAAACAATAAATTCCCAAACCTTATTCTTCAATCAGATTGTAAGGATCATACTCATGGTTTTCACTTTCCCACTCATCAAGGAAAATATTATCAATGCCTTCAATAAGAGTGGTTGGATCTTGATCACTTGGATGATCCTTATCATTAAGTATAGTACAATTCACATCGGTAATTCTTGGTATGAAAGGTTCTATATGAAATTTGGAAATAGGTTATAATTTAATAATAACCTTAGTACCATACCTTTTTATAAAAAACAAATATGACAAATATAAATATAGGTACCCTCTAATATTCACTGTGAAGTCTCTTGATAAGCATAATGCAAAATACAGTGGAAAATCAACTACCACAACATCTTGAAGAATATAAATACCTAGGCAAGCATGAAAATTCAAATGAAAACCATTAATTACTCCCACTATCTTGGTATTTTTACCATCTAATTGTAATACTCTTTTTGTGTTTGGTTTATATTTTAATCTAAGTTTATTAGTATAACTGCTTTGGCATAAATGTGTTACTAGCACCACTATCAACCATATAATTGTGAACTAGATTATCACCAATGATAAAATATAAGTATAAGGAAGGAGGTTTACCATATTTACTTGGATGTACTTAAATGTTTATGGTTTTACCTTATCTTTAATAGGTTTTACCTATTAATTAACAAGTTGTTCAAAATTAGTGAGAACCACACTTTCCTTCCTTGTTGATCCAACTGAGATGTGGAGGTTAGAGAGATCTTCTTAGAGAAAATATTTTTGTACCAGAATATTTAAAGTGTCCCACATTAATATTCTCAAATGTGAATTTTTTATTTATTCTACATTATTAAGAGGAGTGCCACTAACCCTTGGTTTCCCCCTTTAAAACAACGGTGCTCTCTTGAGCATGAGATTTTTGAGATATTATATTGCCTCTAATAAATTGATTTTTCTGATTTTCCTATACATTTTGGGATGAAATAGACTCATTAGTATTTTTATAAGATGAATAATACAAATCAAAAAATTAGTAGCTCTTGTGCATCATATATTGCTCTCCTCTTAGCTCTTATGATAACTACTATTTGGATAGTCACCCTATTTGTATCCATTTATTGATTCATGGCACAATGATATCCTTCTTTCCAATTCAAAAATGTAGAATCAACTTTTCCTTAACCATTGTGTATCTCTCTTTGAGGTGGCATTTTATTTTTCTATAATTGAGGAATTGGCATACCTTTCACAACTAGAACTTGATTCAATACTCCACTTGGGAAAGAGGCTTGACTATGGGGTTGATTAAATTAAGTACACCATTCTTTCTTTTTCATAAGGTTATTTTGAGTAGGGACAATATCTTTGGAAGAGTAGGGAGTACTTGGATCAATAGTGGTATATGGCCTAGATTGTGTAATAGATCCTTGTCCTTGGTAGGGAGGTTTATTTGAATAGTAGTTTTGAAAAGGAGGCATATTAGGCTGAAATTAATGCCGATAACAAGGTTGATATGATATATTAGGATAATATAATTCCCTCTTTATGGCCACCATTTCAAAGGGATGATAACTTATCAATTTATGGCTAAATTTATGGAAGATAATTGCCTCTTCTCCAATGAATAAAGGTAAACTTATCAATGTTGAGGTTGGAATATCATTTTATTAGGCAAGATTCGAATGGATGTCACCATCAAAAGGCAAAAAGGCTTGGTTTTTAGGGATAACCATACTAAAATTTAGTCTTGATATAAGATGATTCTGAGGTAAGTTATGATGTATTAACATAGAGGGATGTTTGGTGTATGGCCCTAGATTTCAAGAACCTCTTTATTTTCTTAAAATTCAAAATTAATTCAATAAAATTAGAAGGAATACAATTTTTAGTTGATTTTCTTGTGGATTCTGGCATGAAAATTGCACTAATCTTCCACTAGGATGTTTGTATGCTTTTGGAGTCACCATATGTTGAGTACATGAGTAAAATCTTTGCTATAAATTGCTAAAACTAGCACCAATATTTAGAAATATTCTAAGCTATGGCCCCACTAGGAATGCTATAAACTATTGTCAAATTGAGCTTACACCCTTGAGGAAGGTCTTTAGGCTTCCTCAGCGAATTGACACAATGGGATCACTTCTAGATTGTGGGTGTCCTATAATAGAAGTAAACCTTAAAATATGGATGGTTCCCTTGATGAATCACCATGATATTCACGTAAAATACTTCTTGACAATGGAGAGAGAGAGAGAGAGAGAGAGAGAGAGAGAGAGAGAGAGAGAGAGAGAGAGAGAGAGAGAGACTCATATACTTATATGACTAACTATAAGGTGATGTACCAAAATTGAATACCTCAACTTGATTTTGCACACAAATAATGAGCTCAAAGAGCACTCACACATATAAAACTCACAACTCACCAATGAATTTTGGGCATAAGTTTTTTTTATAAAGTATTCAAATTATAAAATTACTTATAAGGATGACCACTTATCTTATGAAGCTCAAATAGAATTCATCACAACTATAAATTACATAAACTCTTAGAGACACAAACTACAATCTACACAAGATCAAGTCTTTTATATAAAGGTGCACAAAATTGGACATAAATAAAGGATAGGATGTAATTATCACAATATTACATCAAAAATTCATTTATTTAACACAATAATTAGTAAATGAGAAGGTAAAATTAGTTTTTTTATTGTTCAAGGAGGTGTTTACAAATCTAAAATTTGGTAAGGTTGAGCCACAACTAGCTAGATGTATATCAATAATTGAAAAAACAATTAAATATATTGAAAGGATTCCTTAGTGAGGGGACAAGCATGAAAATTTTTCATCAATTCACTCATTATAGATTAAAATTGAAACATGGCTGAATTTGACTTTCAATAGACATATTCTTCCTCGTTAAGGCTTAAAATTGAAACATAGTTAAAATTAGCTTTCCATTGACATATGATTCCTTATAAAACATATCATTATTTTATTTTAAGTATCCAAATTATGAGGTGGGCATGGAATTACTTTTTTTAGGATTGAGGTTGTTGAATATCAATTGGCATGATGAAACTCCACTTTATCTTCAACCAACTCCTACAATCTTACATGTTGAAACTCCACTATTGAGAAGTCCTTATTTAATTTGACTTATTATATTTGATTTTGGTTTATATGAAATATATGATCTTATTTGGGTTTTTAAGGTCTTATTTTTAATTTAAATTATGATGATGTATTGATGATGCACAACTTCAGTTCCTCATTTGATGACTTTTTTACCATGTTCACATTCTAATTTTACATTAAAAGTTATATGAGCATGCTTAAAGACCTAAAAAAATTTAATTAAAGGTTAAATAATGAAATATATACCTGATATTATATATTTTTAGGCCTCTCATAATGTCCTCTATGGCTATTGATGATGACATAGCTCAAACTTGTAGGTGTGAGCTCCATTAGTGCTTGAGAAACTCTTAAGAGAGAGATATCTCTTCTTAACTTCCTTAATGAATGTATTAAAAAGTTTAAAAATAATAATTTAATTTATATAACATTTTAAAACATACATACAAATTTTTAATGTATTTTGATCAATAAAACTTGAGTTCTTGCACTTTTGGCTTCTTGAGAACTAGTTTTCAATATTTTTGCATGCATAGGCTTGTAAAATTAAATTTTATCTCTCTTAAGGTAAAATATAGAAATTATATCACTAAAAAAAGTTTTTATATATTTAATTCCACATATATTTCAAATTTTATTGGTTTTTTATCGATATAACTAAAGTTATGCTCCTTTTTGTGTTTATAGGTTCTCCTAAGGCAACAAGCATGCCAGTTTGGTAATATTTTTATATTTTGAGATATGCATTGTATAAATAGATAATAATTATTTTTAAATGACTTTATCTATCCAATATAAATATTTATATCATTTAAATTTCATTTTTAATTTCAAAAACACTCTAAAAACATATTTTTAGGTCAGCAGGCTTGTAGGTGCTCATTTCTCATGCATGTTTGTCATGTAGGTCCATTTTCCAGTTATAAAACATTTTTTAATGATTTTAAATTATTATAATGTGTATTAATATAATTTATATGTAATAAATATCATTCACTATGATTTTTAAATCTTAAAAACACTTCAACCTATCAAATTTACAAAGTTCATGTTTTTTAGATAGGGTTTTGAAGGGTTTTGGACCAATCTTGCTTCTTAACAATTATTCATAAGGATACATAATTTTTTATGATATTAAAAACTATTATATGGGATTAAAATACCTTATTAAATCCTCATATAAATTATTTTTATCAATGAAACATCTCCATTAAGATATCACATTGGTTTTGGGGCAATTTTAAGCTTGAAAATCAATTTTGAGAGAGATTTGAGCTATCTTAGCTTAATTCAAACATAGTTTTATTTTTTAACCACTATAAAATGTATAATAAATATTAATTAATCTGATAAAATTTTTAATAATCCTTTCCCCACTTGGAAACTAATAAAAATCCAATCTTTTGCCTTTGAAAATGCATGAAAACTTCCTCTACTTCCTTGCATATGAGTTGGAGCACCAAAAGATCTTCATGACTATTGTAGATGCATAAATGGCATCTTCCTTTATTTAATTATTTAAACTTATTATTCACATCAACATATGACCCATCCTTATTTTATTTATAATTTTTCTTTTAATTTATTTCACCCATGCCTTAGCATGCTTTAAAAGTTTGAGATGGTTATCCAAAAAGTGGTTATGAAGACCAAAAATTAAATAATACTCTCTATAGATTACATTAATGGGATATATTATAAAAAATTAACCTTAATTACTTCAAACATACCTTATTTTTTTCAAAAGAGTCTCAAAACATACTAAGAGGGCACAATAAATTCTTAATTCTTGCAATTAGTCTCCTGGACTAAGGGAAAATATCAATATGATTTCATTAATCATATTGGAAATAATGAAATGATAAAAATTATGATGAAATACCTTATTAACTTAAACATACTCAATGATGGAAATAATTTTGAAAGAAAAATATCAACAAATCTTCTTGCCTAGACCAACATAATAGTTTTGCAGTGTTAGTAGTTTTTTTGGATGGATCAGGGGAGTTCCACATGGATGATATTTCCCAATGAACACATTATCCTAGAATTTTTTAAGTCTTATAGAGTCCTCAAAAAAATAATCTATGTTTTATTTTTGTTAATAGATAGGTTCTTTATATTTTTTTATCATCAAGAAGTTAAAGTTTTAGGATCTCTTCCATAGACTTTTCTATGTTGTGTTTGGCACGATGCCATCTATTTTTCCACTCTGCATGAATATGGATGTGGTGGTACCATCATATTATTTTTTCCTAAGTTTTCCCACTTCATTTTTATCATAGAGAAGGACCTATCACACTGATATATTTGGCTACTATTAGATATTAATGGTCATTTATTAGGCATCCTTAAGTTTACATCCCTAATTATGGTCATGACAAATCTCTACTTTATTGATCCTTAGTTGATAACCTCCCCACTACCACATGGCTAGTGGTTAGGGATTTTGATATTATTGAGAATTCCAAGGAATAATTTTGTGCCTTACTGACGAGGTGTAACTTTAGTGCACTTAAAGTGCAGTATTATTTCAAAAAGAAATGGGATCTTGTCAACCCTTTCCTCTAATGATACCCATTTAATACCACATCTTGGTTTATGTGGTCTAATTGTTGTGATGGGGATCACTACATACTAAAAATTCTTGATTGTTATATTTTATTAGAAAAAAATATTTTCTTATTTTCCAACATTAATGGCCAACCTTACACTATCCATTTAGACTTGGCTCTTATAAATCATTCTTCTATATCTACATAGTGGAATGGGTCATAGGGCTACATAAGGTACCATGTACTCAATTTATCCTCAATACTTATGTCTTATGCCATGATATCACCATTCATTTGATTTATCAAGTTTTTAACTTATCCCCTCACCCTCTTTAGGCTAGCATCTAGATTGAGTGATGGAACAAGGACATTATACGCACCACCACTTTCTTTTGCCATATTGGGAAGAAAGTTATGTGTGTTAATAAGATTTTTGAGGAGGTTACACTAAATTAATTATAAAGGGTATCCTCCCTTATTGAGATTAATATTTTTTATAATTATCTGCATAATCTTTCTACCACCCTCAAACACCATAATTAGGTGGTAGATAGCCATGCTACCTAAGGGGCATAATTGCACACTCAACTACAATGGCTCAAGGTTGGAGACAAAACATCCAAAGACTTTGTCATGTCCCTTAGGGATAATTAGTCTCATATCATATCTAGTCCATAAACTCATCTTAAACTAGGCTCACCTCCCTCCCATACATCTCCTCAACCTTCATGAATCACTACCAACTAGTGTTCAAAGCCCAGGAGGTTACAATGAAATATCTTGGGCATTTCAAGAATACCTTGATGTGGTTCCTTGAAAAGTTAAAAAATTTGATAAATGGATTTTTGACTTGACCTTGACCCTATAAGAACTCACTAAGGCTTTCTAATGCATGAACAATGATAAATCTCTGAGCATTGATGATTTAACTTGTGAAATATATAAAGTTACATGGGAATTTATTAGGACAAATTTACTTTAGGTCTATAAAGAAGCCCTACAAAACCATTCTTTGGGAGATTTAATTAATCAAGGTAATACAAAGATTATACCTAAAGTGGGAGATCCATATATCATTACTAGTTGATGGCCCATCACTTTGTTGAATGCCTCCTATAAAATTCTCTCCAAAGCTCTTGACAATCTGATTCATTTTATTCTTCCTATGATTGTTAGACCTGTACAAACTAGTTTCATCAGAGGAATGTATATTATTGATAATCTCATTACCATTTAGGAGGGCATGGAATGGGCTCTAGTTTCTCATCAAAAAACCATTTTTATCAATCTTGAATTTGAAAAATCTTATAATAAAATTGAATGGCCATTTATCATAGCTATGTTTAAGGCTCTTGGTTTCAACCAGTAATTTATTTTGGCAGTCTATACTTTTCTTTCATATGCTTTGGCCTACCTAACCATTAATGGATTTAAGTCTGATATAATTTTCCTATAGCACTTCAACAATAAAGGTTTCCCTCTTTCTTTGACATTATATTTTCTCTTTACAAGAAGATTTAGGATATCTTATTGCCTCTAAGGCTAAGAAAGGATTGGTTCAAGGTATCTTTTTACCTGACCACTCTTCCCAACTCATTAATTAGATTTTTTTTAATGACACTTTAATTATGATCAAAGAACAATAAATAACCTTCCTAGAAACTATGAAGTGTCTTAATACTTTTGGTTTGGCCTTTAGGTCTAGTTTTGAATGGATTAAGACTTAGTGTTTTAGACAAAGTATGATGCCTATACTTGATTGGCTTTTCCAATTTAATTATAAATAGATTGCACATGGAGAATAATTATTATTTTTTGGCATTATTTCTTCCTTTGACTACTCTCTAATGGAGCTATGTAAATATGTTATTAGTAGAGTGGAGAAGAATATTGATTATTGGATTACCAATCCATTATCCTTAGCAAGGAAATTTTAAATTCACACTAAGATTCTAGCTACCGCCCATGTTTATCATTCCTCATGTTGGGTTTATTCAAAATAATATTTTGACAACTTAGATAAAATTATAATTTAATTCCTTTGGTCTAATTCCAATCATACCAAGGGTTTCCATCTTATGGCCTAGGATATTTGTTTCCTTCCTTGGGATAAAAGAGGCATGTGAATTTTTTACCTTTACAGATAGACTGCAACCCTATGTGCTAAATGGGTTGTCTACACCATTAAAGGTAATGAGGCTTAGGAAATATTACTAAGGCATTTTTTCTCCTCTTGGGTACCCTATGGTAAGCTAATTTGGAATAATATAGGCTTCCAATCCTTTCTCATCACTATAGCCCCTGTCAAAATTGAAGGCTCTTATGTTACCAAAATTATATCAAAACCTTTTAAAGTTATCAAGCCACGCATAAAATGGATTGGATATGGTTTTAATATATGTATATATTTCAATTATCACAACATATCATGGTCTCCTACTATGATAGGCACTAATGTTGTATTAGATAAATGGTTCAGAATTAAAGCCCTCAAACCCTTTCAAAAACTTATTCTTACCATTTCAGATTTGGTTGTTGTTAGGGACTAGATTCTTTAGCCAAATTTTAAAATTAAATTTTAATTAAATAATTTTAAATTACCTTATATCCTCTACATCCAAGTGTTTCTTCTCAATTTTATGCTTCACATCCTAGGCTTGCATCTACCCTAGGCATGGTGGAAGGACTAGCGATGGAATTGTGACACCCATTTTAAAATCTATTCTCCAAGCCTTTTGTATCAAGTCATGAACCACTTATCCCATAATATTTTCAATACCAATAAATATTGAGGGATTAACTCATCCCATAAAAATTTGCTCACCAAACTAGATAGAATCTAGAATGTTGGGATAGAACCTAAGCTCACCCACTTTTTATGGTGACTAGTATATCAAGGTCTCTAGTTCAGAGAGTGGCTCTTTCACATGAGAAATTTTCCACCCAAGTGTCCTTCTTGGAACTAGATTGAGTACATCAATAACATCTTTTAGTTCTACCCATGATGATATGCCCTTAACCTATAATGCATCTAGGGATATGTGCAGTTGATTTATGGCTTACACACCATATTATCTTGTTGCATTTCTATATGTTATTAGTATGGTTAGCCTATGGAATAACCTTGGATAAGTAGAGTATATATATGATGTAGTGGTTATTATTTTATCATCATATTATGAATTCTATTCTTATTGCAGTATTGTGGAGGTTGCCCCCTCAAAGTCGCTCAACCATAATATTCAAGTATTTTGCTCTTTTGGTAATTGTTATTATGAATATATTTATTTTTCTCTTAATTATGCGTTATATAATTATATTATTGTAAATAATCTAATTAATTTCATTACAATTAGTATCAGAGATTTGATTTTGGTAAGTTTTTATAATGTAATTTTTTTTAGATCTATCATCGTGAGCATTAGAAGGCCGAAAAACATAACTTGTGATCTAGGAGGAACAGAATTTTTTAGTCACTATAGTTTTGTTCATGAGGTTTTTTTACAAAAAAAAAATATAGTAAATAAATAAGTATTGAATTTTTTTTACCCTATGTAAATTAGCAGTATTTCGATTCATCTCTTTGAAATGATCACAATGGTATATTCTACCCTTATAATTCTTTTGGCCAAAATTTTTCACACTTATGCAAATCAATAGTCATTAGGTTCATCTTGGTGAAGTGATTACAATGGTATCATCTTTTGATACAGTGTTTTTGGGTCAAAAACCTCCTAGGTTTTGTACATGGTAGGTCTTAACATTTGTGGTCATAGGAAAGGGAAAGAAATGCCTAAAACTCCTCATAAAGATGAAATAGAGTCAAAAACTTCTATTTTGAGTATTTCAAAGGTAGTTCAATAACTAAGTTAGAGTGTAGGTAATGGTGAAAAAAGATTATCTTGATACAGTTAAAGGGAACCTCACAGGGCTAAGAGGGGACCTAAATAACTTTTGAGATCAATTGTAACAAATCACTAGGCAATTGGCTAACTTTTCAACTCAACAGTTGTAAAATAACCCTCCACCACTTTAGTTTGGTTCTTCTCCTCCAAAAAATCATAATGCCAACCATGGTATGAATCCATTGTTGCTAAAAGTAGACCTACACAAATTTCATGGTAATGATCAACTCATATGGATTGCTTAAATTGAAAATTTATTTGATCTACATCAGATTCCCTATTCAAAAAAGGTGGTCATGGTTCAAAATAAAAGAAAAAGAAGGGTCTTTTTTTTACCTAATGTATATTTTATAAAGATTTGTAGCTCCACTATCACAATAATGTCTTAGAAAACTACTTCATCTAACCAACCAAGTTGTGTCAAACTAGGATGGTCAAGGATTACATTCATCAATTTCATAATCTCTCCTTACATGTGGCATACATCACTAAGGAAAATATGACTAACCTATTTTTGGGTGACCTCAAAGATAGCACCCAATTTGAGGTTTGCATGTTTCATCCTATTAATGTATCTAAATCCATACCAAAGGAAGTCTAGATGAGTAAAAATATTTGAAAAAATGGATACCTTTCACTAATGTTCATGAATTCACCTTCTCAACACCATCATTTCCATAGCATACCATATTGACACCTTGGCAAGTTGAAGAAAATCCTGCAAAAGATTTATGTTTTGGATGTAATAGCAAATGGATCAAAGGACATTGATGTGCTTAAAATAAGTTGATTTACATTGAAGGAACCAATGAGGAGGAAGAAGATGATGAATTTGAAGATTCTCAACCTACCATTTCCTATCATGCACTTTTAGGCATTGGTACTCGTCAAACCCTTAAGGTGGTGGGTTTATTAAAGAAATAAAAGGTGAATATGTTAATTGACTCTGGGAATACACATAAATTAATCAATAGTAAGTTGGATACTCATTTGAACTATTTCATTTACCCAACTCTAGAATTCAGGTCATGATTGTAGATGGTGGTATAGGCAATTGTTCTATAAAATATTATAACATCAAGCTTGTTATGGGAGTCTACTTGATATATTCCCCTATGTTTTTTATTCCCATAGGAGGAGTTGACATTGTTTTGGGAGTGTAGTGTCTCACTACTTTGGGCAATATTGAGATGAATTTAAATAAATTATTCATAATGTTCTATTCAAAAGGTAGGACCTTTGAACTAAATGGATTACAGACTAAATATCCATAATTGGTTAGTTCCAATCAAATGATAAAGATTCTTAGAAAAGGTGTAGAATAATTTATGGTATGCTTATTTTCCATAGAGTTTAGGATTTTACACATCTTAATTTATAAAGCGTGACAAACAAATTTGTGGTGGCATGCCAAAAGGACTTCCTCTTAGTTGTGCACATGATCATGCCATCATGATCATTTTAGGAAGTAAACCACCAAAAACCATACCCTATAGGTATCCCTATCTCCATAAGAGTTAAATTGAAAATATGGTATAGGATATGTTGGAGGCAGGAATCATCCAACATAATTAAAGTGAATATTGCTCCATAGTGATCATGATACAAAAGAAGGATGAAAGTTAGAGGATGTAGCCAGACTATTGAGAATTTAACAAGTATACCATTAAATATAAGTTTCTTATTCTAGTAATTTATGATTTTATATATTAATTTAATGGTGTTATTTATTTTACCAAGTTATACATTCACTTTGAGTATCATTAGATTTGCATTCGTGATGAGGACATATCTAAAACAACTTTCAAAACTCATGAAGGCCATTATGAATTTATATTCATTATGTAGAGTAAAAAATTTTGTTCCCGCATACTTTGGTCTGAATCAATGAATTTTTGAAATAGATCACGGGCTCTATTTTCCTTTTGATTCATTTTTGACTAAGTGTCAAAATCAAGCGGAAGCTACCAAGTGTCATCGTCCGAGGCACTTTTCATCATTTTAGTAAGGATGTGGAGATTGCCACATACTTTATAGCAACTCAGTGGAGCATGACAAGTGTCAACATCTACATTTCATATCAGCATCTGTGTTTCAAGCATTTCATATTGACATCCACATTTTATCTCTTTTCAGTGAAAGGTTTCAACAAGCTAAGTATCAGGATCATGCAGAAAGCACCAAGTGGAAATCATAGAAGGTTTCAATTTGATTTTATAAAAGCAACAGAAGATGCCATGTATCTCAGCTAAAGAGAGTGTAAGCCACCATGTGTTGAGATCTAAATTATCTTCATTTTGCTTCACTGATATAGCAAAGACTGTGGTGGGTTTCAAGTTTTGTTTTTGAAGCAAGTGGAAGCTGCCAAGTGTCATTGTCCATGTAAATATGAAATGAGACCTAATTATTTCTATGATATAAACAAATTAAAGTGGAGACTACCATGTTTCACCTTCCCTAGGTTTCTAAAAAGGTAGCTAAAAGAAGCGGAGACCACCACATAACCCTAGTTAAGTAAAGCAGAGATTGCCACGTGTCTTTTGTTAAGAAAAGTAGAAATTGCCACCTGTCCTCATGCTCCTTTTCAAGTTGCATGGGAAAGAAAGGATATGGGTCTTATTTTCTTTCAAGTTGTTAAAGTTTCAAAGAAGCAGATTGCGATAGGTGTTAAAGTTGGAACGTTCCTAAGTAAAGATATAGTAAGATTATAGGTAAAGCGAAGAGCGTTGTGTGTCCTTGGTAAGGTTATGGAACCTGCCAAGTGTCATCCTCCAGTGTCTCCTAAAGTAATAAGAAGGTTTTCAAGGAATTGGCTAAGTGTTATCTTCCGTTTAAGAGAAGGGAGCGTCCTGCAATTTGTTTCAGCCAATAAACTTCCAAAAGATAAAACATTTTAGAATCTATGAAATATCTTCTGTTAGACACTTCCAGTTTAGTTAGATTTCAGTTGGGCCATTAGATTGGGAACAAGCAAACAATCCAAAGTGAATCCAAGGCTATAAATAAGTGTGCAAAGATCACCAAAAAAAAAGGATCAGATACCAGAGAGAATTTTTTGAGAGAATAATTGTCAAGAGTTTGGACTTTCTAGAGCTGTGACTAGGAATATCATTTGCCTTTATTCTATTTTCTTGAGTTGGAAGGTTTATGTAACTGTGCATGTTTCTATGCCTCTTATGTGACTGGATAATTAATGAGAAGATTGAATCCTATGCCTTTGTTGATATTTTTTGTGTCATTGCAAAAGTAGTCTAGGCTGTGTTGTTAAGAGTTTTAGACTTTCTAGCACTGTGATTAGGAATGTCATTTGCCTGTGTTCCATTTTCTTGAGTTGGAAATTTTATATAACTATGCGTGTTTATGTGCCTCTTATGTGACTAGAAAATTCAAATAAGAAGATTGAACCCTATGCCTTTGTTGACATTTTTTGTATCACTGCAAAAGCAATCTATGCTGTGAGCCTCTATTTCTATTGTCTCCATATTTTACATTGATCATGCACTTTTTTGCTCTTAAATTTAATTGAATCTTACATATATTCTCATTGTGCTCAAGATTAAGGTTGAATTACATTCAAGTGCATTGCCATAGTTAGATTTTCTTTCTTGCATTTGTGTTTATGTTAAAATTCCTATCCCTTTTCCTAGTATACACTTGATATAAAGAAGAGACTAGCTTCTTAAAAATCTATAGGTTGTTTCAAGTTGCAAATCCCACATCTTGAAACTTTCCATTGTTGGTGTTATAAACAAGCACAATTTTAAACATCAATAGTTTTTGGCACGCTCGGTGGGACCAATCTTAAAGTTTCTTTCAAGATCGTATGAACTAGAGAGCTACGAGGAGTCATAGCTATGGACTATTAACCAGATCACAATCTACTATAAATCTAGGTATTCTTTTGCCACCTTTGGTAACTAGTCCAAAAAGAAGAGTCAACTAGTTTATACCAATACCAAGAGCAAATATGGGAGTCCCTATACCCCCAATAAATTATGCAAGTTGGAATACTAGTAGTCCATTGATTCTCCCAATACCACCAGCCACTTGGGACCCTATCCCAGTGAATGCCTTGAAATCTCTACCCAAATTCAGTGGGCAAGACTTTAAAACACTTGAAGAAGATCTGCAGGATGTATTAGATGTCTGTGTTATACATGTTGTCACACAGCAAAATGTGGCCATAAGATTATTAGCAGCTTATTTTAAAGGGAAGGCTCTAGAATGGTATCAGTCTTTAACCCCAAATACCATATCTACATGGGATCATCTTAGAGATCTTTTCTTTGAAAGATTTGAAGAGAAGGGTGATAAGTCTTCTTTGTTACAACAATTAATTACCATCCAAAGGGCACCACAAGAAGCCATGACTGACTTCAATTCTAGATTTCAAAAGACTTGGGAAAGAATCCTTGCTATAGTTAGACCATTACTAGGTATGGCCATAGTGTTTTATCTTAAGGCTTTGAATTTAGATATATCTATCATGATTCAGTCACTTGGAGGACACACTTTGCCAGAAGCTTATGACTATGCAGTCAGAGCTGAAAATAATTTGATAGATGCTAGAAAATTGCCTCCAAGGCCTCCCATGCCCATGTTCCCAAAAATTTCCTTGCCATTACCTCAAGAAGCCCCTAAATCCATAACCCCGCCTGTGTCTATGTACACATATCCCCAACCACCTGCTAAATAAATTTTCCCTACTCAGTCATCTGAGCTTGATGATATCAAGAATATCTTGAAGACATTTTCTAATGAGTTGATTAATATAAAAAGACAACATAATAGTTTCCCTAGGCCTCCATATCAAGGCTATCAAGGAAATATATTTTCATCTCAGCCAAACCAATACCAGGGTCCTCTGAGGCAAAATAACCCTCAGCCAGCAAACCAATTAGTTGTAGTCCCCACACCCTCACAGACTATTCCTCCCAATTCAAATAGGGAGATTGTTCCAAGGCAAAATAACTATGCTGATAACACTAATTCCTAGTTTTTTCCTTGTAATAATGCTCATATGCCTAGAGATTTTCCTATGGGTAATCTACAATAAAAGGTGGTAGAGCAAAGAAGAATGGATGGTCAGTTTGCAAGTTCCAGTGATAATCAAGCCTACCAGTCTTCTGGTATGAAAAATTTAGTCTTAATGGCTCAGATGCAAGGGATGTCTTTGCAAAAAGAGGAATAAATAGCCTCAAAAAATGTTTTTTTCTCATGGGTTGAAGATGAAGAATCAGTTTTCTTGAATGAAGTTCCCACTTCCAAGGAACCAGTGGTGCAATTTGATTATTACACTAGATCATGATTATTACACTAGATCAAAGAGAAGGATGGTGAAACAGCCTGAAGTTATAAATAGTCAAGTCATGGAGAATCCTCAATTTCAAGGACAAAGAAACATAGCTATCAGACAAGAAATGCCTCAACCGGTGCAAAATCAAGTGATTCTTGCACAAATTCAAGAAAAAAGAAGATATCCTTATTTTCAAAGAACTCAGACTCTGGGACCAATAAATGTGGTGGATCAATTTAAGAAGACTCTAGCACAAGTATCAATAAGGGATATATTGGCTATTCTTAAATAGAAGACACTACTACAAGAAGCTCTACAAGGCTAAGCAGTGCCCAAAGGCACTATTATCAAAGGACCTACTGAAAAAGAAAAGCTTAAAGACACAGTTCATCTATAGATAACAACCCTAGTGAATAATGCAGCAGAGGTAAGCAAATCCAAACTAGATCCCTTCTATTTAACTTTGATAGTGGGTAAGAAATTGTTGCATAATGCAATGATTGATTCAGGGGCTAGTACTATGGTTATGCCTAAGTAGATAGCTAATGCTTTAAAGATAAAATATGAGCCACTCACTAAAGGAGTCATGCAGCTAGATGGTAAATCAGTACAAACAATAGGGAGAATTAAACAACTCCCATTACAATTATATATATGTCCCAATATAATTGTAAATCAAGATGTAGTGGTCATAGATATACCTCCTATTTTTGGCTTATGTTTATCGAGAGACTTTACAGCCAAGATAGGAGGATATATGTCCCTTGATTGGTCTCCCCTCATCCTAAGAACCAAGTATGGTTCAAAGATGAATATATTATCTGAGCCATTATATAAGGATCACATCACCAATGAACCAACTACAAAGTTAGAGGCAACTAATGCTATGATGAATAAAGAAGAAAGGGTTTTTGTTGAGGTGTTAGGTGAATGGACTGGACATAATCAAGAAGAGGAAAATGATCATTTATTAGCTATGATGCAAAGTGACCCATATGGAAATTACGACTCTATTGGTCTGGGCACTTACGTTATACTTGATGATCATAAAATCCCAAATGTTATAGAGGAAGAAAAGTCAAAAGATACATCTTCTATTAATCCTCAGGTCTCTCAACATGAATTCCAAATTCTGAGTGAGAAGTCACAAGCATATTCCTTAATCTTTGATGAATAAGAAATACTTTCTAATTTTCTTCTTACTTTGCAAGTTGATGTGGAGGAGCATGGACATTTCCTAGATCATGATTTGAACAATTTGTTTGAAATCATTGGGTTAGGTTATAATATTTTTCAGGGAAGCTGTGAGCCGATTGCAGATGAATAAACATCATTGAGACTCAATTACATGTGCAAAATTATTGCAAACTTTCAAAATTATCCTTTCAAGAGGTTGGTAATTTTGAAGTCATTAAAGAGGATGATCATGTAATAGAACCAGAGTTTAAGGTAGAAGGAGATGAGCCAATAAATGATCTATGTCAAAGAGCTTCTGTTGATGAGCAAATAGTCATTAATTTCTCAATAAGATATGCCAGTTTCAAGAATCGGCATTTGACAAGCTTCCAAGAACAAGAAGAGTTTATATATGTTGGAAGCATGTTTGACTCAGACTCATTCGAATGCAGCCTAATCAATGTGGCATACAAAGAGAGCAAGCCATCCGAGCTACATTTAATTCAACCACTTATCTGGCAACATAAGTCATCTTGTCATGAAGGAGACTTTAGAAATTCTTCTTTTGATCCAGGAGGGAGATAAAGATACTATGTATTATAGTTAGATAGTTTCCCCTTTTCGTCTTGTTTTGTTTTCCCATTTTTGTTTTCCCACTTTTATTTTAAATAAGTGTTCTTTGAACACGTAGTCGGTAGCTCAGAATTTTAAAAATTCTCCAATACATTGAATGTCTCCCAAATCTTTATAAATCCCCAAGGTACCTTGCATTGCCACTTGCATAACGTGTCTATCTTGTTGTTCCATAAAGATTGAGTAGGATTTGCTAACGGTTATCTGAGTTTAATTCCATTTTGAGACTTGATAGGTCAATAAATACCTCTGAGCAAGAGTTAAAGCTTACAAGTTCTCAAACATTCCTTCATATACAAGAAAATATCTTGCTACTTGCATTTTTTAGTGCCTAGTAAACTTGCTTCAGGAAAGAGTTTCTGTTTTGCAAAAGTTCATACAAATTATCACAAAAAAGATATAGAGATGGAGGGGGCACAATCTTCACAACAAGGAGATGGGATGTATGAATCCCTTGATAAGTTTCTTGCAAGTAAGTCTTATGCTTCAACTCCCGCACAACCATTGAAGACCTATCCAGGCACCAAAATCCCTGAAGTTGGTCAAGCAAGTGACCCAGTGAAGATAAAAGATTATGCAGATGGCATCATGGACCCAATCCTTCAAAGAGCAAGTAGCAAAACTCTTAGAGAAGGAGCACATCAAAGGTGTCTAGAGAGGGCCAGAGTAGGGCAATATGAAACATTTTCCATGAGGATATGGACTTCACAACTGGCACAATTCATTGTCCCATCTGTACATCCATGTCCTGACTTGATCAAATTATGCAAAGATTTGTTCCATGCACCCTCATGCACCATTCAATAGGGTCCATTTATAGTACAAATCACAACACAGACTATCAAGGATATGTTAGCCCATTATCATGATAGTACAGCTACATTTCCCACTATTGCTAAAATGCAAAGAATATGGGAAAACATCAATACTCAGTCGAGGTTCTTGAGATCTAAATTCAAATGGGTGATGATGACACTATGGTGCCTACACTCCCTGTAGCAAGAGCCCAATTCACACAAGCTAGCCAAGACACACTATCTATGATGGATTTCATCTTTGGCATGAAAGATGATATGGCAGTTTATGCAGAACAAATGGCTATCCTCTTCAGGTTGAAGACCATTGACAAAACTCAGGAGTATAGGCTTGAATTTTCTAAACAAATTGCTTTCTCAATGGTGGAACAACTAGCCCATTTTAAATCGAAAGGGGGTTTTAGGTACTTTTCTTATTTTTTTCACCTCATGTTGTTTCAAAACTCTGACCTCTTTGCCCAACATATGTATCTTGATATGTATGACCCAAATTTTGATCTCCAAAGGACCATTCCTGTGTCTGTATGGACACATATTTTGTCAAAGACTAGTGACCCATATGAATTCTAGGAATTATATGTTACCCCTACTTTTTGTCACCTCATCCCTAAACTAGTTATGAATAGATTATTCCCAAGTGTTTCAAACCTTCTGGCCAGTTGCCCAATTCCTTGTGATTTCTATTTTGGGTCTCACCATACAATTATAAGAGTCCATGGTTTTTGTGGGGAACCAATGTTGCTACCTAAGATTTTAACTCTTAGGTTAGCATTCTTAGAGGTCACCAGGTAGGTATCTATAGTTGACAATGAATATGGCTCTGGGAAGAGGAAAATAAAAATGTATGACCTCCCATGGATGACAACCAGCATGGTTTTGGAAACTAGAGACGTTGAAGTTGTGTTACTCAGAAAGCTAGCCTTTCTGGGTTTCCTTCTAATAGAAGACAAATGGGTTTATGACCCAAATGGTTTCATAGCTTCCTAGATAAGGACTAACAGGGTTGCAACCAAAATTGCAAATGAGGGCCACCCTTTTGGAAAAATAGGAGAAATCCTAGAGAAGATGATCCTAGATTTTATGTTGAGTTAACAGACCTGCCCCTTCCACAAAATAGACCCTACGAAACATTCTATGTTAAATAGAGAGATTATGATCCTAAAGTTAGAATGACTTCTGGCTTAAGGACACTAAAAAATAAAGATTGGGATGCTAAGAAAATAGAAGCCTATTGGAAATATAGGTAGGAAATTTGTCAAACAACCCATTCTTTAAGGAACGTAGACACAGATGAGAGATGGGAAGAACTATGGGATGAGTGCCATCTCGCCCCTGTATCTAGCCTAGAGACAAGTAATTTTCTAACACCGGGTGTAGAGCTAGACCAAGCCAAGAACCACAGGCCTTAGGGCAAACTGTAGCTATAGTAACTATATTAGTTTGGCCCTAATCTCTCAGCATCATGGAAAAGCAAAAGAGCATGGTGTCTTCACCACCAAAATCTTCCCCATTAGCAGCAGTTATTGAAGTTCCCAGTTCTCCACAAACATCATTGACGGTAGTAGTAGATGTGGAAGGAAAAATAACATAGCCATAAGAAGAGACACCCAAGAAGTGAAAGAGGGTGCAGTTTTAGTTTGGTTCAGAAGAGGAGATGGACACCCCACAGTTCCAATTACAGAGTACTATAATTTCTCCTCAGGTAAGTATTATTCCTCCTCCTTCTCATTCTATTTATTCTCTTGTTGGCATGATGATTTCATCTACCCAGATGACATCCCCTACCACTTCTGCTATTCCCATTTCTCACTTCACCCCATCTGTGCCACCTCAGGCTTTAACATTACCTCATTTCTCCCCCTCTGTTCTCAAGAAACTTCCCCCTCAGATTGCCCATAGCTAACAATTGGCTATTCAATATGGTTTACCACAGGGACATCCTTTTGTAGGTGGGCACATTGCCTCTCCTTCTACCTTCTAGACCCAAGTGGATGCTGCTAGGAAGGCAAGGGAATCTCGAATAGAGAAAAATAAGATCCAATAAAATAAATCATTGGCTACACCCCATCTATAGTCACAATTTGACCCCATTCAGCAGCAATTGATGGTGACTCATTTGTCACCAAATGTAAAAAAGCTAACTTAGTAGATGCAACTAGAGGAATACACAATGAATGTAGTGGCCATCGACATGTCTCTATTTAGGCCATAGGACAAAATTGAGTTGCTAACCAAATCCACTTATGTAGTTGCTATAGACTACTTGAAGACATCAAGGAGGCTACAGAAGTTGGAGGCTGATTTAGCCAAGGAAAAGGCAAACTATAATAGTTTAACCATAAAAAATAATAAAAAAGACAATGAAATAGAGAATATAAATAAATATTTGCAAGATATTATTTCTCTTCAGACTCACTAGGTAGTTCAGGCCCAAAATGATTCTTTAAAAGCAGGGCTAACATAGGTAAAAGATGCAGTGACGACCCTAAGGTGAGAAAAGGTAGCATTGTAAGAAAAATGTGAGGAACACCTATTGTAGGTTACTCAATTACAATAGAAGTTGCTGGCTGAACAAAATAATACCATGTGTTTCTATTCAAATTTTGCTTTCTAGATTCAAGTGAAGAATTAAGAAACTAAGAGATATGGTCAAGGCTTGTTGTGTACCTGGATATAGTCTGCGCACCGTAATCCAGACGCTGTGAGTACTCCTCTTTGGCTGTGGAGGAATGACACCTGCAAAGAAAGAGACTTGGACAAAGGATGGGTTAGATGGATAGATGGTGGGTTGCCAAGTGAAAGCTTGATCCCAGAAGTATGAAGACTTCCTTAAGGGATATCAACCCACTAGTCAATAAAAAGAAGTGTCTGATAAATAGAAGAATGTTAAAAGACTGAAAGTGATAAAAGATGGAAATGAAAAGGAAGAAAAGGCTTACCTGAAAGATGCTATTGGACTGGTCACAGTCACCGACATCAGTTTGTTAAGGTACTGACATCGGTTAATCTGCCGACGTCGGTTGGGGTAATGGCCGGCGTCGGTCGGGGCAGTGTACTTGGACAGGGTCTGGTCAGGGCTTTGGTCTGTGGATAGGATCTGGTTGTGCAGGATGGTCTATGGACGGGTTTGAGATAGAGTTTTAGCCTGGTTAAATGGTCAGGGGTCTGGGTCTGATAGTCTAGTTAAATGGGCAGAGTGTATGGTTCGAGGATAGAGGCAACAGGTAGATGGAGGAAATAAGGGTTCGAGTCTGGCTTGGTTAATAGTCTGGTCTAGGGAGAGGGAGTGTTAAAGGGGGGAGATATTACCTGAAAGCTATAACTCAAAAGACAATGAAAACACAAATAGTATACATACCTGTGCCTGCCAGAGGAGTGTTGTTGATGTCTATTCCCATACCTACTGTTGATGTAGAAGTCTGATGCAGAATACCTATTGTGCTTGATGTTGCAGAAGCCTGATGCAGAATACCTATTGCTGTAGTTGAGGGAGAGAGTGAGAGGCTTGGCTGAGAGATTAGCAGATTGGTGGATGGTTAAAGACTGAAGATTGAAGGATCCATGATTAGACGCGTGATTTTGTGATTTGGCAAGAAATTGTGATTAGGCGAGAAATTGTGATTAGCTGATTAGCCTTGGAAGAGGTTAGACACCGGTTTAAGTAAACCAACGTCGGCGATCCCACCGGTGTCGGCCGACAGTTGACCGACCTCGGTGGGTGCAGAATGCGTAAAAGGCCTAGCAAGCCCGTTCTACATCCGCTAAGTGCATAGTTGGTTGGAGATTTGGCGAAGGTAAGGATAAAGACGCACGAGAGTTTGTTAGGTGGTTAGAGAGAAGTAGGAATAGGTCTTGGGTGAGTCATAGGATGGGAATTAGTCCAAGGTGAGGTGTCATGGGTGAGGTGTCCAAGGAGGGGGGTGCTAATTCAAAATAAGTTTATTATTTTAAATTAGAAATTAAATGGGTTAGGAATGGGTTAGGAATGGACCAAGGGGGAAGGTGACAAAAGGTTAGACACTTTTTAGGTGTCTACATTTGCCCCTTTTGCTCTTGTTGGTTGTTCTAGATGAACTGCAAGACAAAAATAGGAGGTGGTTGCCCCAAGTGTGGGATGATGTGGATTGTCCTGAGGTATGGATGAGGTATTCCCCCTCAAAGCAGGAGTCAAGGGAAGGGAACCTGATGTCAGGTGCTGATTTGACAAAAAGGTGGATGAGAAGGAGAGTGAGGGTGAATGCTGCAAAAGTCATGATTGCGTGCATACCACTTCACGGGATAGGTAGGTCAAATGGTCACAGTCAAAAGGTCAAGGAGTGCCAAAATTGAAATAACTGGGCCCCAGCATTTAGTCATCTACTGATCGAGTTATTCAATCTAAGCTGAAGCTCTAAATGGTCATCATGTTCTAGGTATCCCAGGCTCAGGAAGTGCTCCTAGAAACATGAAAAAGTCACAAGTAGGGTGGATCAACCGGCTTGCGATCCTATACTTGTGAGAGTCCAAAAATAAGGTCTACAAACAATTTTGCTATCTATTCGTGAGGTAGCATGCATGCAAACAAAACCAAGACAGAGTTGTCTCGGAAGTGGTCAAGGTCTGCGGAGATAGGCATGATCTCCATGGTCACTAGTTGGGTTGAGATATAAGTGATCTCAAATGTGCCCCATGAGGAGTCAAAAATGACTTTGACATTGGTAGGGCTGGTTGATTGGTCATGATGGAAGATGAAAGGTCGACATCTTGAGGGAGATGAATGAGCAGATGGGTGGACAAAAGAATGGCCGAGCTAACCTCAGAAGACTGAGTGCTGCCTACATAGCCCCTATGTGAAGGGCCTCAGACCAATGTAGTTCGGACAGAGGGTCAAGGTCGAGGTCAAGGTGAGGAGAAGATGATGTTACAGCCTTTTCCAAATGGTGTATGCTGTAACATTAGTCGGGGTTCTTCATCCCTAGTAATTTTCCATATTCGTAATGGTTGTATGCTAAAAATGAATTAAGGTCTATTTATGCTTCAGCAAGTATTGGTTTATGCTTAACATAAATTGTGTCAGGTCGATAGTTTCCATGTGTATTGGTGTCTACAGAAACTATGTGAAATGTACTAGGTCGTGTTGATGGTCTGAAAATATTTGATTGGTTGGGTTTGGGTTTGGTTGGATAGATAATGATTTTGTTGGATGCGTGACCAAGATGTGTCAAAATCGAAAGGCGAATTGCTCTTTCATTGATAAGGACCAGAATGAGAGCATAGGTAAGGGTTGTTTAGAAACAAAAAGACCCATTCATGAATTGCATCGTGGACCAGGTGTGCTAGAGAAGTAGTCGAATCACTTAACGTTAAGTGAGCTTGAAATCCCTTGAGTGTGTAGGGGTGATAGGATTGATACTGAGAGATGGAAGGGGGAACCCTGTTTGGCAGGAACAACTTTGCCCCTTTTATAGGTGACCCCGAGAACGACTATAGACAAGTCCATGACTCTAAAGTTTGTCAGTCAGTTTATTTTTTTTTTTGAAGGCAGACTGATCGATGCGGGAAGCCTGCGATGGGATATTGTCATGCTTTGTGGTCATGTTGTGAAGCTGATTGATGTGGGAAGCTTCAAAAATAGGTGTTGTCTGTAGCAAAATTTATGCATAGCCATCCTTTAAGGGAGTGGTCTATATTCTGCTTTTTATGTTTTATATGACTTTGGCCTAGCTGTCCTTCGAGGGAGCAGTCTAGTAAATACAACAATGATGATGCAGTTGTCCTTCGAGGGAGCAGTCTACATTTATAGTTGATGACCTTGGAATATGCATCCCATTTTGATATATATTTTATTGATTTATTGACTGGACTTTTTGGTCATGGACTTGACTATAGAGGTTTAGAGGGTTTCCCTTTTATTAGGACAAAGCATTCATGCATGCCAAAAAGGGTTAGGATTGAGGGTTGAAGGAGATAGGAATGACAATGACAGGGATTGCTCAAGGGATTGAGCTCAAGTTAAATTTCAAATGAATAATTACTTGACTAACAGTGGACTGGTCAAAGAGACAAGACATAAAGGGGCTCAGGTTCTAACAAAGTCCTGACCCATGATGGTGTTATGATGCGAGGTCTGAGTCAATTAGGAGCAAAGGTGACCCATTTGCCTCTTCCCAAATTGGTCAAGTGATTGATGACAGCTTGAAGAAATGATAGGTGTTTGGTTGGTTGATGTTTGAGAATTGAGGTTTGGTCGAGGTTTGGTTGATGCTGGTCGGGGTCATGATAAGAAGGTTGATTGATAGTTGGTCAAGACTTGGTCGAAGGTTGGTCAAATGTCTGGTCAAAGTTGGTCGAATGTTTGGTTGACTATTTGGTCGGGGTCATGAGAAGGTTGGATTCCCCCAGTCGCTTAGGGAGAATGTTGGATAAATTGGTAAAGATCGGTTGAGGCTTGGTGGCTAAATGGACTGTGTTGATGTCGAATAATGGAGTCAAAGGAGGCAAAGGGATCATAGTCTAGCGTGGAGATCCCAATTTAGGCGATGAGGTTTGAGAGGCATGGGTCAGTGTTGATAATTTGTCGAAGAGATGGTCAAGAGGGTCCTTGATGAGAAGGGAATCCTTTCTCTGTTGTTGATGAATGACAGCTTTAAGAGCACAACAACGCTCAGTGTCATGTCTCAGAGTGTGATGATAATGACAGAATTTAGAGTTGTCAAACCAAGATGGTTTTGATTCGAGAGTTGATAAGTGGGGTAATGTTGATGGTTTGTTGACGATGTGGTCGAGAAGAAGGGTGTCATTTCCCAGACATTGGTGAATGACAACCTTGAGGGCACAACAATGCTCAGTGTCATGTCCAAGCGTACAATGATATGCACAAATGCAAGTGTCATTGAACCAGGGTGGTTTTGGTCTGAGAGATTGATATGGTTTAAGAGGCGGGAGATAGATGCGAGAGGACTACAATAATTGCCGTAACAACAAAGCATAAGAACCTGCTAATGGGTCTGGATTTTTTGTCGCAGTGAGGGTTGATGACTTTGGTTTAGGAGGTGTTGGTCGATGGTTTAGAGAACATATAAGTCTGATGGGTTGATAGATTAATGGAGGCGACTTGCCTCGATGAGGTATGGGAGTGGGCAACACCCCTATTAGAGTGGATGGATGCGGCCTCAAAATAGAGGGCAATGATGAAGGTGGGGGAGAAGTCCTTTGGTGTGGTTTAATGGCCTTCGTTGGTTTGGGGCAAGGGCCACTATTACGAGAGGCGAGGTTAGATGTGGGTTTGGATTTGGATGTGGACGAAGGTGAGTGAGATGTAGCAATCTCAGGCAAAGGACAGGAGGAAACCATAATTGGGTCTTCCTCAGTCAAAATGGGTGGAGATACTGGGTCTTCTCTTGGTGAAGAAGAAATAGGAGAGTGCGGCTCCTCAAGAGAGAAGAAGGTAGGAATGATCGTTCCTTCTGCTTGTACTTGAGGAGTAGGCAAGGTAAGGTCTTCAGATGAAGGTAAGGCTAATGGCGTAGGCATGGTTGAGGTGTCCTCTAATATGAGAAAGGTAGATGGAGGACTAATAGGAGAAGAAAGTTCTTCATCCTGTGATGGAGGTTGGTCAAGGACAAGATGCAAAATAGTGTTGAGTGTGTGAATATTATGGTCATGAGAGTCATTAGTCATGGTTTGGACATTGTCTTGAGTAGGCAGGTGATTAGGAAAAGGTTGCTTGAAGATGTCAATGTTTTGATTTGGTGGGGCATTTGGGTTATCTAAAATAAGATCCCCCTTGTCGATCATGTCTTGGATGATGTTCTTGAAGGTTTGATAGTGGTCTGTGTCATGGCCTTTGACACGGTGATAGTTGCAAAAGTGGTCCTCCCTATACCATGCAGGGATAGGTGTGGAGGGGTTGAATTGATGTGATCGAATTGAAGGGAGATTGAGGACCCCTTGCTTGACGAGTTTATCCAAGACAGAGGCATATGACTCCCCGATTGGAGTGAATTGACGCTGTATGGATCGACATTGAAAATGTTTATTGATGTAGTCCGATGTTGAAAATGATGGTCAGTTGGTTATTGTTGAAGATGATGGTCTAAAGATGACAGTGTTTTCTGACCCCTTGGATTGGGAATGGGCAGAAGAGGGTTTGGACGAAGAATTGTCATTAGATTTTGCGTTGTTATTACGCAATTTGACCTTATTTTCGTCGATAGCACAGAGTTCAAGATTTCTTGCCATGGTGAAAGCTTCATCGAAAGTGTGGAATGTATGGATCCGTAAGGTAGAAGAGATGTGTCTAGCACATGCTCGAGAAAAGAGCTCGATGAGCTCAGATTGAGGCAAGGAGAAGGAGAGCTGGTTAATCAGGCTTCTCCAACGGGCGACAAAATCGATTATGGATTCGTCGTCAAATTGCCTGATGGAGTAAAGGTCCGTGATTGAGACTTGTTTGGTGATGTTGATAGAAAAATGGTCGAGAAATAATTGGGCAAGTTGAATGAATGAAAAGATAGAATGTCTGGCAAGAGAGCTATACCAGTCAAGGGCGGAGCCAGAAAGGGACATAGGGAACGTGTGTAAAAGTAACGCATCGTCGTGGGCAATAAGATAGTAGGCATGTTTGAATGCCCATAGATGTTGTTGCGGGTCCTCCTTACTCTGAAAGTGAGCAAATTTAGGAAGCTCCCATTGGTTGGGATATGGTCAGATAGGGACAGAAGGATGAACGGGCTCGTTAAAAATTTGCTCATACGAGAGAGCATTGCGTGAGCCAGAAATAGAGGTCTCGAGACTGGACATTTTATCCATCAGCATTTTAATGACGTCTGCTGACGGATTGGTGGATGGAGCACCCCATAGGTTGTAGGGCACTTGAAAGAGGCTAGAGGAGGTATATGACGTACTTGGTTGTGTTTGTGTAGGCACAACTGTCAGGAATCTAGAACAACAAACATGCTCTGATACCACTTGTCAGGAATCTAGAACAACAAACATGCTCTGACACCACTCGTTAGGATCTTGCTCCTCATAAAGAGCACAGTATGATTACCAAATATAAGCAATTGAATATGCAGAAATAACCAGAAACACAAGTAACTAGAATTCACCAATAGCACAGAATATGAGAGACAATACACTATCTTGTATTAACACTATACAGAAAAGAATACATCAAAGAGCCGCCACACTCTTTCACCTTACAGAGATTCACCACACCTCAAGTGTACAGTAATTCTTCTCACACACACTCTCCTACACAAAAAATGGTCCCAACAACCAACTCACACACAGAATTGGTGTTCACCTCACCAACCAGTCAGTAATAACCCAGCCGGTACACCAAGCACTCTATAGCACTTCAAGCTGATCTCTCATGAACCTGCAACCTGCAATTCAAAGACCAAACTTACATGTAGATCTCCAATGAGCTTGCAACAACTTGCAACTCACAGATCTTACAACTAGAAGGAACTCTTCCTTTCTATCTCATGCCTTAAACAATACATGCCAATGGGTCTATAAATAGATCCCTAACTCAAACAATAACTTAGACTCTTAATTTAGACAATTATCCTCGCAGCCCAAGACTCTGGCTAGTCTTAACATGCAAACTCATTGTTCACTTAACTAACTGTCTGTGAAATGAACACTTCGGGAACACACAGGCGACCGACGCCGGTCCCTGCTAGTCTGGTTCTGCCGACGTCGGCCGACTTCCTGCCATCGCCGGTGGCCTTCTGCACTGGATTCTACCGACGTCGGTCCTGCTGCCGACGCCGGTTCCTGTAGAACTCAGCAACCATCTGTTCCTTAGTTTGCAAAGGTTGAAGCTTTTAGCTCCACAACCTAACAATCTCCCACTTGGAGATAAACAGCTGCAACCTGTACCTGTACCTGTACACCGTCTAGTTTATTTCCTTGGCTTTGTATCCCTCCTCAAGATCACTCTTGAAGACCAACCACCACAAAATCCGTGGTGCAAAATCTGTCATCCAAATTACCTGCCACATCCGCATCTACAACCATGTAGATCAAGAACTTGACCCTGCATAGCATGTGCACCTGCTGCTGGTCCCACTGAACTGCCCTTCAGTATTACTCTCCCAGATTGACTCCAAACTTGTGACAACTCCCACTGCATGGGAAAACTCAGGTTTAGTACATACCATGCACTCAACCTCATTATGTGAATCAAGACACCTGTTCTATGAACTGTCTAACCATCGGCGTGCTAACCGGTTTCACACAATCATCCTGAAACAAAGTCAACAAGACCTCCATGTCTCTAGATCACACTCATGCCAAAGAATCTTGCTGCTCCCAGATTCTCCATGACAAACACCTGAACTAGCTTTACCTTTAGTTCAGAAATACCTGTATATGTAACCCTGCAACAAGCACATCATACAGAAAATAGGATAATGTAGCTAATATTATCCAACCTGGTAAAGAGAAACACAATGATCAAACCTCCATTGCCCTACAGCTAAAACAAGATCATATACCCTGATCTTCCATCTCACATATCCATTTCCGCTCTTCTTCATCCTCAACATCCATTCGTCTCTCAGTGCTTACTTCCAGCTGGCAACACTACCCAAAACACCTGTTTGGTTCTCCTCCAAGGAATCACATCCTCATTCATGCCAAGCTCCCACTGTTTCCTGGATCTACCTGTTCTGCTTCTTCAATAACTTCCTGGTCCTATGCCATAAGTGAGCAACAAGTAGTGTAAAGAAGGGAAATGATGAATTTAAGAACTGACTTACACCTTCAGTCCTCCATATGGGCGCTTGAGACTCCATGACAACTCGCTGTCCACCCAAAATTCGTCTCAGTAACCGATGCCGGTCACATCTCAGTCTACATCCGACCGATGTCGGTTCCCTGCGACTACCTCCTTGCCGACGTCAGTTTCCCCTGGCTGACGCCGATCTCTTTTCTGCCCTGAGTCACCGACGTCGGGCTGCACATAGCCGACGTCGGTCCCTGTCTGGACACCGACGCCGGTTTTCCTGCCGACGTCAGTCTCTATGTTTTTCTTGTGAGACCTGACTTTTTCCCGCGAGCTCTTTTTGGATCAAACCCTTGTCCAAATCACCCTTGCTCTGCTCAGAATTCCTCTGCACCTTATGCTGAACTCTGTCCATCACTTTCTCCTTGAAAACCAAGGCTTTCCCGTTCTTGTCACTAACATCGAATTCCTCAAAAAACCTTACCTTCTTCTTCTGCATACAGAAACCACGATCCATGCCTTCCAAATCCGAAAGCATACTCTTTGACTCAAGAACCAGCATCTCCTTCTTATCTATGTGACCAATCCTATCAAGCTACATCTCTAAATCTACAGCTGAAGTAGATAACCCAGAAAGAGAATCAGTAAAACAAGTAGATAGATAAAGCGTACCTACTTTCTTACCTCTAGCTATAACAAGTGTACCCTTGGTAACCTTCCAAGAGTCCGCTGTGAGAGTTACTGTGCAACCCTCTTCACCCAAACTTCTAACAGAAATCAGATTCTGCTTCAGAACTGGGACATGCATGACCTCCTTTAACACCCATGTGTCACCTGTCTGCAATTTCAGCTTCACTTTGCCTTTGCCAACAATCTGACAAGACTTACCATCCCCTACACAAATTTATCCAAAGTCTCCCTGGACATACTCATGAAAAAATTCTCTATGTGGAGATGCATGAAAAGAGGCACCAGAATCTAATACCCAAGATTATACTTTATCCAAAGAACATACCAGAGCATCCTGTGCAACGTAACCTGCAACATCTGCTTCTTCTCCATGTTCTTCATGATGATCTTCACCCGATCTGCAATCTCTCTTTAAGTGCCCTTGCTTTCCACATTTCCAGCAGGTTATTCTGCCATACCTGGACTTGGATCTTTTGCCTATCTTCGACCTTGATCTCCCACGCTCTGTCCTCTCTCTTGGCCTTCCTCTTCCTTCAACACTCAAAGCATCTCCAGATAATTCACCTATGCTTTTCCTGCGTATCTCTTCATTCAAGATCACACTCACAACATCATCCACTTTTAAGAATTTTGAAGGAGACACAGTATTAGAAACAGCCATTACCAAACCTTCCCAACTTTCAGGTAATGAACACAAGATTAAGAGAGCTCTAAGTTCATCATCAAATACAATATTAATTGAACTTAACTGGTTTACCAAACCATGGAAATCACTAAGATGGCTATGAACAGATCCACCTTCCATCATTTGCAAATTAAATAAACGCTTCATAAGAAATACCTTATTTGAAGCCGAGGGTTTTTCATACAAATTTGCCAAAGATTTCATCAACTCCACCGTTGTCTTACACTGTGATAAGCTGGAAATCACAGATGAATCAAGACTCAATCTAACAGATCCCAGAGCCTTCCGATCAAGAACCTCCCATTCTTCATCTTTCATATCCAAGGGTTTGCTAGCAACCCCACCCAACGGTAAGTACAAATCTTTCTGATACAGATAGTCCTCAATCTGCATCCTCCATAATTGGTAGTTCTTGCCATTAAACTTTTCCATTCGTAGTTGACTGCTTTCTGCCATTGCTCAACTCCCACTCAAACAGAAACCCTGTGAGTAACCTGTAATCAAAACACACTACCCAGATCTACACCAATCTGTTAGTATCCCAACCAAAAGCTCTGATACCACTTGTCAGGAATCTAGAACAACAAACATGCTCTGATACCACTTGTCAGGAATCTAGAACAACAAACATGCTCTGACACCACTCGTTAGGATCTTGCTCCTCAGAAAGAGCACAGTATGATTACCAAATATAAGCAATTGAATATGCAGAAATAACCAGAAACACAAGTAACTAGAATTCACCAATAGCACAGAATATGAGAGACAATACACTATCTTGTATTAACACTATACAGAAAAGAATACATCAAAGAGCCACCACACTCTTTCACCTTACAGAGATTCGCCACACCTCAAGTGTACAGTAATTCTTCTCACACACACTCTCCTACACAAAAAATGGTCCCAACAACCAACTCACACACAGAATTGGTGTTCACCTCACCAACCAGTCAGTAATAACCCTGCCGGTACACCAAGCACTCTATAGCACTTCAAGCTGATCTCTCATGAACCTGCAACCTGCAATTCAAAGACCAAACTTACATGTAGATCTCCAATGAGTTTGCAACAACCTGCAACTCACAGATCTTACAACTAGAAGGAACTCTTCCTTTCTATCTCATGCCTTAAACAATACATGCCAATGGGTCTATAAATAGATCCCTAACTCAAACAATAACTTAGACTCTTAATTTAGACAATTATCCTCGCAGCCCAAAACTCTGGCTGGTCTTAACATGCAAACTCATCGTTCACTTAACTAACTGTCTGTGAAACGAACACTTCGGGAACACACAGGCGACCGACGCTGGTCCCTGCTAGTCTGGTTCTGCCGACGTCGGCTGACTTCCTGCCATCACCGGTGGCCTTCTACACTGGATTCTGCCGACGTCGGTCCTGCTACCGACGCCGGTTCTTGTAGAACTCAGCAACCATCTGTTCCTTAGTTTGCAAAGGTTGAAGCTTTTAGCTCCACAACCTAACAACAACATATGGATAGTACATCATAGGGATAGATGTCATGGTCAAAGGGGCTTGTGTCATGAAGTTAGAGGACACAAGTTGACTAGATACCACCATAGGTGGTTGCGTGATGGCACTGGTAGAAGGATAGGTTGGCACTCCCGCGTTCATGGGCAGAAGAGTGTGAGGGGTCGAGACAATTAAGTTTTGGTATGATGTAGAACTTGGTTGAATTGCGTGTGGTTGAGGGGGTAATGGAACCCCGACGGAGGTTGGTCTAAAAATGGATGGGGAGGCCAAACTTTACGTATTGGCCATGGTCGAGTGACTGGTCGAGATAATGGGCTGAGTCATGATGGTTTGGGTAGCAGATGACATTGATGCCATTGCCACTACGACTAAAAGGTCTCGCATTGGGTTTTTTGTGAGATAGTTTTAGAGGGCTGCGGCATTGAGGTCCAAGAATCTTTCAAAATCTTGGTCCCCTTTAGGGATGATGGGAGTCTGAGTCGGGGTCGGTCCTGTAGGAGTTCTTTCAGTCTCTGAGTGGAACTCCATGATAGGATTGGTTAGGGATGAGAGAGCATGGTCAAGAAGAGGGTCAGGTTCCAGAAACTGTGTGTTTTCAGTTTCAGAAACTCAGAATGTGGTTTTGGCAAAAAAAGGGGTCGGGTTTTAAGTTGCTATTTTGAAAAAGGGGACAGTGAAAGAGACTGATGTTAGTTGAAAAACTGATGTCGGCAATAAATATGGCCGACGTCGGTCAGATAACCGATGCCGGCAAGAAAAGGAAATCGACGTCGTTGGTAAGACTGATGCCAGTGACTGTGGTTTCTAGAAACTCGAAAAAATTTGAAGATTCTTGGAAAAACAATGAAAAAAGTGTCCTCACACACTCAAACAAGTAGATGAGAATAGAGAACAGAGAGAGACAGGCAGACACTAAGCGTTAAATCCTAAGAATCAACTTTTTAGAATCTTGTGGCTTATGCCTTAAAGTGATGTTTGAGGAAGTTGGCTATAAGAAGGGTCCTAGAATAGGTAATCTAAAGATGGTTTTAGGTACATTTAGGTGCTCAAAAAATCTGTATTAGGTTCGGTACGTGGCATGGTGCTAAGGAGCAAGCTCCCCTCACTTCACGATTCCAGTGGTAAGCTGGTCCCGCTTAGCCAAAATATACCTTGCCTAGAGATTATCCTCTGCCAGAGAACGGAGTGGGCTTTCCCCTTGGTGATGAAATCCAAGTGAGATTGCCAGGTAGGGGTAAGGTATCCGTTGGGGGATGAAATCCCAGTCGGGCCTTGTCTCAGGTATTGTTTAATGTTTGATTTGTGCACGTGGTTCGGTTGTGTAACATGAAGTGGACTAGATTAATTCAATATGCAGTTTAATTACTATGTGTGGTCTAAGAAAATGCAAGCAGGCAGAAATGAATGCAAAGTGTTTCAATGTCCAAGTCGAAATGTGAAGTTGGAATGAATACAAGTTTGAGAAAGGGTTGAAGAAAATGATTTTGGACTAGTCTAGAAAATGCAAGAAAGGAAAAGAAAAGTTCTTTTTAAATCCTGCTTAAAGTGTCATTTGGAAAAGAAAAACAAGGTGAAAAGGGAGAATCCTAATGCACCCTATATGAAAAAAGAAGGAAAGGAACCCAAGGAAGGCCCTTAAGGGTCCCACCAGGCGTGCCAAAATGTTTCTATTCAAATTTCGCTTTCTAGATTCAAGTGAAGAATTAAGAAACTAAGAGATATGGTCAAGGCTTGTTGTGTACCTGGATATAGTCTGCACACCGTAATCCAGACGCTGTGAGTACTCCTCTTTGGCTGTCGAGGAATGACACCTGCAAAGAAAGAGACTTGGACAAAGAAGGGGTTAGATGGATAGATGGTGGGTTTCCAAGCGAAAGCTTGATCCCAGAAGTATGAAGACTTCCTTAAGGGATATCAACCCACTAGTCAATAAAAAGAAGTGTCTGATAAATAGCAGAATGTTAAAAGACTGAAAGTGATAAAAGATGGAAATGAAAAGGAAGCAAAGGCTTACCTGAAAGATGCTATCGGACTGGTCACAGTCATCGGCGTCGGTGGTCCTACCGGCGTCGGTTTGTCAAGGTACCGACGTCGATTAATCTGCCGACGTCGGTTGGGGTAATGGCCAGCGTCGGTCGGGGCAGTGGACTTGGATGGGGTCTGGTCAAGGATTTGGTCTGTGGACAGGATCTGGTTGTGCAAGATGGTCTGTGGATGGGTCTGAGACAGAGTTTTAGCCTAGTTGAATGGTCAGGGGTCTGGGTCTGATAGTCTAGTTAAATGGGTAGAGTGTATGGTCTGAGGATAGAGGCAACAAGTAGATGGAGGAAATAAGGGTTCGGGTCTGGCTTGGTTAATAGTCTGGTCTAGGGAGAGGGAGTGTTAAAGGGGGGAGATATTACCTAAAAGCTATAACTCAAAAGACAATGAAAACATAGACAGTATACATACCTGTGCCTGCCGGAGGAGTGTTGTTGATGTCTATTCTCGTACCTGCTGTTGATGTAGAAGTCTGATGTAGAATACCTGTTGTGCTTGATGTTGCAGAAGCCTGATGCAGAATACCTATTGCTGCACCTGAGGGAGAGAGTGAGAGGCCTGGCTAAGAGATTAGTAGATTGGTGGATGGTCGAAGACTGAAGATTGAAGGATCCGTGATTAGACGCGTGATTTTGTGATTTGGCGAGAAATTGTGATTAGGAGAGAAATTGTGATTAGTTGATTAGCCTTGGAAGAGGTTAGACGCCGGTTTAAGTAAACTGACATCGGCGATCTTGCCGGCGTCGACCGATAGTTGACCGACGTCGGTGGGTGCAGAATGCGTAAAAGGCCCAGCAAGCCCGTTCTACATCTGCCAAGTGCATAGTTGGTTAGAGATTTGGTGAAGGTAAGGATAAAGATGCACGAGAGTTTGTTAGGCGGTTAGAGAGAAGTAGGAATAGGTCTTGGCTGAGTCATAGGATGGGAATTAGTCCAAGGTGAGGTGTCATGGGTGAGGTGTCCAAGGAGGGGGGTGCTAATTCAAAATAAGTTTATTATTTTAAATTAGAAATTAAATGGGTTAGGAATGGGTTAGGAATGGACCAAGGGGGAAGGTGACAAAAGGTTAGACACTTTTTAGGTGTCTACACCATGACTATACAAGCCCAATTTCAAGTAGAGCAATAGAGAGCAGCACAATTGACACTAGAGATGGCCAATAGGCCAAGGGATGTTAGAGTGTTAAGTCTAGTGAAGGAGCTATATGAATTCATGTGGAAGAGAGTCTCTTTAAAGATTATTCAGCTTAGGCCTTCTCTCACCTTCCTGCTAAATGCACAAAAATTATGCAAAAAGGTGGAGAGTTAAGTTGCAAATAATCTAGCTATAGTTTCTAAGAGAGTAATGGACTCTGAAATGTTGCTGCAAAAGCTTTATGATGCAACGGATGTAACATTGTCAGTAGCTAAAATTAATGATAGAATGATCACTGCTAAGTGAGTAAATGAGGTTCTTAGTTGTAATTCTATGGCCATCAGTTGTAGAGAGCTCCTAGATGTCATGAAAGAAGGAATCGGTGAAATGAAACAGCACATTGAAGATTTAGTGCAATTAGGTCTTCCTTCTCTATTTCCTGATGACAACACTGTGTTGATGGCAGATGAAATTGAAACTTTGTTGTTGGCCAAATAGAATGATTAGATAGTTTTCTAGGATCTAAGGGATGATTCATCAGTCCCTGAAGTAGAATTTGTCTTGGTTCTTGTTTCCCAGCTCAAATTCAAATTAAAGGCTACGATTCAAATTTTACAAAATTTTTCACACAATGATATTACTAACCTTGATTTAGCCTTCAATGAATTATATAATAAGCAAGGGTTATCTGATGATGAGTGGTCTGCCTACCAAATAGCATTATTGAAGCTATAAATTTGAAATTTTGATCATACAGGAGTTGTGGTTTTCTTTTTGAGTAGGCTCAAAAGTCCTTAGGGTCACCAATAACTGTAGAGTAAAAATATTCTACGCTTCATTCTATATTTTAGTTGTGCGCTACAAAATTTTATTCCCACATACTTTAGTTTGAATCAGTGAAGTTTTGAAATAGAGCATGGGCTCTATTTTCCTTTTGATTCATTTTTGACTAAGTGTCAAAATCAAGCAAAAGTTGCCAAGTGTCATCATCTGAGGAACTTTTCATAATTTTAGTAAGGCTACAGAGATTGCCATGTACCTCATAGCAACTCAGCAGAGCGTGACAAGTGTTGACATTTGCATTTCATATCGGCATCTGTGTTTCAAGCATTTCATATCAGCATCCATGTTTCATCTCTTTTTAGTGAAAGGTTTCAACAAGCTAAGTATCAAGATCAGGTGGAAAGTGCCAAGTGGCAATCATGAAAGGTTTCAATTTACTTTTCTAAAAGTAATGGAAGATGCCACGTATCTCAGCTGAAGAGAGCAAAAGCCACCACGTGTCCAGATCTAAATTATCTTCATTTTTCTTCACCGATATAGCAAAGACTATGGTGGTCTCAAGTTTTGTTTTTGAAGCAAGCGAAAGCCACCAGGTGTCACTGTTCGTGTTAATATGAAATGAGACCCAATTATTTCTATGATATAAATAGAGTAAAGTGGATACCACCACGTGTCACCTTTTACAAGTTTCTAAAAAGGTAGCTAAAAGAAGCGGAGACCACCACATAACCCTAATTAAGTAAAATGAAGATTTCCACGTGTATTTTGTTGAGAAAAGTGGAAATTACTACCTATCCCTATGCTCCTTTTCAAGTTGCTCAGGCAAGTAAGGTTGTGGGTCTTATTTTCTTTTAAGCTATTAAAGTTTTGAAGAAGTAGATTGCGATAGGTGTCAAAGGCAGAACATTCCTGAGCAAAGATATAGTAAGAGTATAGGTAAAGCGGAGAGCACCGTGTGTCCTTGGTAAGGTTGCAGAACCTACCAAGTGTCATCCTCTAGTGTCTCCTAAAGTAATAAGAAGGTTTTGAAGGAATTGGCTAAGTGTTATCTTCCATTTAAGAGAAGGGAGTGTCCTGCGATCTGTTTTAGCCAATGAACTACTTGAAGACAAAGAGTTTCAGAATCTATGAAATATCTTCTATTAGACACTTCTAGTTTGGTTAGATTTTAGTTGGGCTTTTAGATTGGGAACAAGTAGACAATCTAGAGTGAATACAAGGCTATAAATAAGGGTGTAGAGATCACTATAAAAAAAGGATTAGATACTAGAGAGAAATTTTTGAGAGGATTATTGTCAAGAGTTTGGACTTTCTAGAGCTGTGACTAGGAATATCATTTGCCTTTGTTCTATTTTCTTGAGTTGGAAGGTTTATGTAACTGTGCATGTTTCTATGCCTCTTAGGTGACTAGAGAATTAATGAGAAGATTGAATCCTATGCCTTTGTTGATATTTTTTGTGTCATTGAAAAAGTAGTCTAGGCTATGTTGTCAAGAGTTTTAGACTTTCTAGAGCTGTGATTAGGAATGTCATTTGCCTTCGTTCCATTTTCTTGAGTTGGAAAGTTTATATAATTGTGCATGTTTTTGTGCCTCTTATGTGACTAAAAAATTTAAATAAGAAGATTGACCCTTATGCCTTTGTTGACATTTTCTGTATCACTACAAAAGCAGTCTATGTTATGAGCCTCTATTTCTATTCTTTCCATCTTTTACATTAATCATGCACTTGTTTTCTCTTAAATGTAATTGAATCTTACATATAGTCTCATTTGCTCAAGATTAAGGTCGAATTACATTCAGGTGCATCACCATAGTTAGATTTTCTTTCTTGCATTTGTGCTTCTATTAAAATTCCTATCCCTTTTCCCAGTATACACTTGATATAAAGAAGAGACCAGCTTCTTAAAAATTTGGAGGTTGTTTCAATTCGCAAGTCCCACATCTTGAAACTTCCCATTTTTGGTGTTATAAATATGTGCAATTTTAAACATCAACACATTCCTTTTGGCATCATAAATTCACCATATGCATTTCAAAATTTGATGAATTTTTTTTTTAGTCCATATTTTATAAAGTTTGTATTGGTGTTTTTTGATGATATGATGATATCCTCATTTACAACAAAAATTGGGAAGACCATTTGAAGCATGTGAAATAGGTACTTTCAATTTTGAAATAACATCAGATTTATGTCAGACCTTCGAAATGTGATTTTGGTGTCTAATAGGTGGAGTATTTGGATCATATTGTTTCACATGAAGGAGTGAAATTTCATCTTGAAAATCCAAGCGATGATGGAGTGGTAGGTTCCTAAGACCCTCAAAAACATTTGAGGATTTATGGGGCTAATTTGTTACTATCGTAGGTTTGTCAAAAATTATGGTAGAATTACAACCCCACTCACCTCTTTATTGAATAAATACTCCTTATAATGTACCAATTCATCTACCAAGGCATTTGAATAGTTGAAAATGGCTATGTGCACAAATCCAGTTTTGGCTACTCTTGATTTTTCAAAAACTTTTGTTGTGGAGTGTGATGCATCAGGATATGGCATGGGGGTTGTACTTATGCAAGAAGGTAGACCACTAGAATTTTAAGTTCACCAACTTAAGGGAAAAATAGGCTCAAAAAAATCTATAAGAAAGATATTATGGATATTTTGCATGTCGTAAAATAGTGGAGACCTTATCTAATGGGTCATCATTTTTAGGTAAAGACTAATCATGATAGGCTTAGATATTTTTTAGAACAATAATTTTCATTTTAATAATAGTAAAAATGGGTGAATAAAATATTATGATATGATTTTTAAATAGTTTATAATAAAGTAAAGGTGTAAATTTCCCTCTCCTAACATGATGAATTCATTAAGGCATTGTTATGAACCATGATCATGTGGTAGGAAAATTGGCTAGAGCAAGCAAGATCTGAATGGGAGAATGATAATACTATCAAAGATTTGATTCAAAATATCTAGTAGGGTTATAAATAATTTTAAAAAATTACATGTAAGGGGAACACATTATGTTATAAAGATAGATTATACCTCTATAATCAATCTATCCTCAAACGTAAAATTCTTTGAGAAGTTCATGCCTCTCCACTTGGAGGTCATTCTAGATTTTTGAAAACATATCATAGAATAAATCAAGAATTACTTTAGGAAGGATTCAAGGGGGATGTCTAAAAATATGTGGTTGAATGCATGGTATATCATAAGGTGAAATCATTAAGACCCTAGATCCTTTTCAGCATTTATCCATCCCTAAAAAGCATTGAGAGGAGGTTTCCATGGATTTCATTATGGGGTTACCATGGTCTAAGGGTAAAAATATTATCATGGTATCTTTGGATCACCTCAGCAAGTTTGCTCATTTTTTCCTTATCACATCCATTTGTTTCTAGTAGAGTAGTTTTTATTTTATTAATATAGTTCAAAAATTGTATGGTACTCCAAAGATCATTGTAAGTGACTAAGATCTCATTTTTACTAGTAATTTTTGAAGTGAATTATTTGCATGTTTAGGTACCTAGTTGCCTAATAGATCATCTTATCATCCTCAATTTAATGGATAAATAGAGTCAGTCAACAAATGTCTAAAAGTGTATCTTTGTCATTTTGTTTATGACAAATAAGACAAATGGATTTATTGGATGCCACTTACTAAATGGTGTTATAACACTTATTTTCAAACTTATTCCAAGATGTTTCCCTTTGTGGCATTTTATGGGTATCAAATCCCATCCATCACTTCATATTTGATAGTGCATCCTAGGTTTTAAGCTGTTGAGGAACACATTCACCATCAATAAGAGGTGTTAGGTAGTTTGTGAGATAATTTAACAATGACACAAAATAGAATTAAGAAATAATAAGATCAACATCATAATAAACAACATTTTGTCATAGGTGATTGGGTATTTGTGTGTTTATATCCATATAAGGATATATCTCTGAAGTAACATAAAAAGGATAAAAAACTATCACCAAAGTATTATGGCCCTTATCAGATCTTGTATAAAATTGATAGTATGGCTTACAAGCTATAATTACCTCCATCCACTCACATACATTGTCTTTCCTAAAGAAGGTAATTGGACATAGAGTTTCCACTCAAACTAATTTACCTGAATTAGGTGAAGAAGGTAGATTCATTATATATCTTGAAGAGATCTTTCACATGTACACTAAGCAACTATAGACTAGAGTCATTAAGGAATATTTGATCAAATAGAATAACCTGCATTTTGAAGATGTAACATGGGAGGATGAAGTATTACTAAAACAACATCCTATTTTGATTTAATGTTGATGACAATGTTGTTTTGAATGGGAGGTTAATGTTACACCCTTAACCTATAGTACGTTTAGGGATATGCGTGTCTGATTTGTGGATTACACACCTTCATATTATCTTTTTGCATTTCTCTATGTTATTAGTATGTTTGGCCTATATAATAACCTTGGATAAATAAAGTATATATAAGAGGTAGTGATTAGTATTTTATCATCATATTATGAATTATATTCTTATTGCATTGTTGTAGAGGTTTCCCCCTTGAAGTGGCTCACTCATAATATTCAAGTATTATGCTCATTTGGTAATTGTTTTTGTGGATATATTTATTCTACTCTTAATTCCACAATATATAATTCTATTATTGTAAATCATATAATTAATTTCATTACACATGAGCCCAATCTTCTTGGAATTTTATTCATAGCTTATTCCAACCCTATCACCCTAAGCCTTTTTATTGATGGCTTGCTCTTCCAAAGAACTTGGCCAACTTCCCAACTTCTATTTCTTTTCTATGAAATTTTTTAGAGCCATTATTCTTTTCTAGTTATAGAATTCCATAAATAATGTTATGTTTAACAATGATGAATGGTCTTGTCATTTTTATCTTAATGATAATGTTTATATTAGTTTTTTATCCTCCATGTAGATTCAAGCCCAAATGGACAAGGTTGTGATGGAAGTTCACCACCCCCAGGAGATGTTAGACCACTGGGGGAGTGATCCTACACTATGAGTCAGATGCCACCAAATGGGCCACCCTAGGGACCACCTATGACACCTCTCAAGAAGAACAAAATTTGATCAGATAGTCATGGCCACTTACCCTCTTGCTTTCATCCTAGAGGGTAGGGTTCACCATTTTCAAGTAGTGAATTTGAAACAACTCCCACTCATAGAGGCTCCCATGTTGGCACTATTAATCAGGCAAAACCTATTAATGGTTGGAATATTGATATGGATTTGGACCCCATGGATGGTTGTGTGGAATTAGATCCTCTTCATGCAGAGCCTTTCACTTAGGTGACTCTACCACCCAAATATTATCCTCCACCTCATCCCTTGGGTGTTACAACTTATGCTTAATTTCTATGTTATGTTATTATAAGCTTGTGTTTAATTTTTGTGTAATTTGGTTTTGAGTGTTGTGTGTTGTCTAGCCTTTTTATCTCATACTTTTTACCCATGTTGATATGGTTTCTTTCCTATAACAAGGAGTTTGAGCCATGAATACCAACCAACTATTTTTTTATGTAACTTTCATGTATTATTTTTTGGATTGATATGGGGTTTAAACAGGTCCCAATCCATAAAAAATTGATACAAAAACTAGCCATGTATGAATAAACTTAGCTAAATATTAAAAAAATGGCAAGGACAAATAAATTGGTGTACCAAATGAAAGTAAGAGAAATAAAATACCCAACTACCATAAAAGGGGGAAACCCCAAAAGGGCCAAAAGGCCACCCAATAAAACATAGAGACAAAGAAAGCCAAGAACTTGTAGATATACCAAGATTACTCAGTAGCCACCATATCTTCAAGATCATCCTTTCCTTGTAATTAAAATCCATAGAATAAGATTTACCTACCACAATAATCTTGGATCCCCTATGTTTGATCTTGTAGCCACCCAAAACCTTAGCCACAATTTTTCTATCCAAATGGTCCTACATGGCCTTTATGGTAACCCAATGTGGTGTTTTTGGTAACCAAGAGGGAGATACAATCCCCCCAAGCCACAAATACTTTCAATAGATTGAATGCATCCACCCATTCCTTGTTATGTTTGGCCTCCTTCTAATGGGATATTTCCATAATTAGGACTTTAAGATGTGACAAGGGAGGCAAAGATATGAAATGACTCTATAAGGAGTTGTTAACATAGAATTTCTGATGAATCTCCTCAATAAAGCCTATAAGGGCCATGGATCTTGTCTCTAGTGCTCTAAAAGCAAAAACAAGCACCAGTCTAAGCCTATCTAATCCAGTGAAAGGGATCTTGGATAAGGGACCCAACTCAAAATTTGAAATTTCCTCTACTAGACCACAGTGATGATCAAGTTTGATAAATAACATAATCAAATTTGAAACCACCTCTATATCAGATAGAAGAGCCATGATATTCATGGTAAACATTCCCACCAATACTAAATTGACTCGACTATGCAAGCCTTGTTCCAAGTAATCCTTATCTAAAATTGAGGAGATTATTTGAAAATTTTCTTCAGATGGAACTCAAAAGATATTTTTAAGCCTTGCCCATGAAATGCCTTCATAAAATGCCATTTCCTAGACTACACTACTGCCATACACTTCCAATGTTGCCAAAGCTAATTCCTTCCCTCGATCCATGTTGTAAGCTAAAGCTCCATGACTAACTACCCACATCTCAAGGGAGAAAAAAAATAATGTGAATCTACCACCTGATAAAATTACATCAAGCAAAATACTAAATATTAATACACTCAATAGCCACCCTTGATCATATGTGATATATGCATGCCAAAGGGACACCATCAAAAAATATACTAAGGTGGAAATATTGGAAATAATGATAAACGTTGTTCTAAAAAATAATCAATGAAAATAATTATTAAATAAGATTTTGGAAAAGATTTGGCCCATCCATAAAACCTCAAAGACAATTTCTAATATTCAAATTTATAGAAATTAAATTTCCCCCATATATCAAAGTTTTTTTTTTTTTTTTTTATGAAATAAAATTAAAAGGTAAGATGAGTCAAAAACCCATATTGATGGAAGATAAAGATGGAAAATCTCCTTAAGTATCATGAATACTATCCATTCTACTTACTTCAAGTTGATTAATTTGAAAATTGGTAAGGAAATTAGTAGCTGAGTTAGCCTCTCAAAAACAATGCTTGGATTCTAAAGAGAAAAAATTATTCAATTTTCCCCAAACAATGGATAAAATATTTTAAAGTTTCCAAGAGGTGGTAGATTTTTTTAAAATCATATAAATTATAATCTAATAATCTCCTTCGATGATGAACTTTTCAATATTGTAGTAAATTACAAGGTCAATCCCAGTAACCAATTCTTGGGCTTATGTTGCATTGTTAGTTCCATCTACAAGTTTTCTAGAAATTACCCTGATCAAGGATCCACTATAATCTTAGATGATACAACCATCCCTATAAGCACTTAAATTTCCCTTGGAAGATCCATCAAAATTCAATTTAAACCACCCTAATGGTGGAGGAATCCAAGAACTCTTATCCTTTGTTGATTTTTTACTTGAAGTTATTGTTGACCTATTAATAGGTGAAAGGGCAATAAGCCTCCATTTTGAACTCATCCTCGTATCCCATGCTGAAATAAAACCAATCCTTCATTTTATTTGAGATGAAATAACTTCTAAAATTGACACTTCAAGATATTTTAATATCATAGTATGGGGTTTTTATTTACCTTCAAAATTTTGCTAGTTTTTATCTTTCCATAGTGTATAGACAAGTATATCAAGGTTGACACACCATATACCAAACAAAGATTTCTTGATTTACTAACAGGAAAATGTAGAGAGTAGAGAAGGTGGTCAAGCCTAGGACCACTCCAATTTACAACAAAATCATGCCCAACAACAAGTTTAAAATGGGAATTCATATAAAATATTGTTGGTAGTTTCTTCATTATCTTTGCAAAGATAGCACCATGGTAGACCAAATAAATTAATTATGGATAACCTATCCAAAGTTAGAATGTGGTTTTGAATAATAATCCATGCAAATGCACTAACTTTCTGAAGCTTGATCTTATTCCAACAAATAAATATTGCCCAAGCCATCATGTCATTAGTAGCATCCACCATATGATAACCAAGATTAATTGTAGAAACACCAAATTTGGCTCTAATCTAATGTGGTAAGTCATCCTTATCATTTAGAAAGGTATTTCATTTTTTTAAGAAGTTAGACAAGCTCAAACGTTGCTCCACTAGGATATCCAAAGTGTCAAAGCTCTTCCACCCCCAAAAAAACACACCATTAGACTAATGAAGTTCCACGTAGTTCACAACCAAGATGTTCCATGTTGTTGAAATAATATGTCTAGCCTCTTCCATGTGTTATAAATTAGAAATGGTTTTATGCCCATTCTAAGAGTCCTCTCAAAATTTAGTTGTTTTCCATTGTTGATTGTCTAAGAAACATGATCCAAAATCAAAGACATGCAATTCCAAAAATATGAGCTTTTGGGGGGCTTAGTAATAGAGACCATGCTCTAGGGATTGTCTAATTCAAGATAATTACTTTTCAACAGCCTAGACTAGAGAGAGTTGGGTTTATAGAAAATTACTTAGACAAGTTTTGCTCTGAAAGCTTTATTTTGAAGACTCAAAAATTTCACTCCAGCTCCTCCCATTTTCTTCACTTTGCAAACCCTTTCCCATTTCAATAATGGGATTTTATTCTAATTCTACATTCCTTGCCAAAAAAAGTATTTCATGATTTGATTGAGTTTCTTAACTATATGACAAGGTGGTTGAAGCACTGAGAGACGATATATAGGTACAGAACTCGACAAATTTAATGAGTGTGATATGTCTAGCTAGTGTTAACCAATGACCTTGCCATGAAGCCAGTTGAGCTTCAAAATATTTAAAAATTCCTTCCCAATGAATTTTTTTGGTCATCCAAGAAAACAAAGGAACACCTAAATACTTGGAAGGCAAATTTTCAATGTTAAAACCTAGAACTAGAGAGATAACATGTTGATCTTGTTCAAAATAATTCATGAAAAAAAATTAGATTTTCTAGTGTTCACCATTTATCTAGAAGCTGCCTCATAATTATTCAGTATGGATTTGAAAATTTGAGCTTCACCCACAAAATATTGACCAAAGAGGAAAGTATCATTAGTAAATTAATGATGGATAAGATTTTCAATACATTTTGTGTCTTGAATGCCATATAGCAAAGAAGTTTCCTTAGTAAATTTCACCACCCTTCCCAAAACTTTAGCCAGCAAAATAAAAAGAAAGGGAGAGATGGGATATCCTTGTCTCATGCCCCTGGAAGATTCAAAGAAACCTGCTAGACTTTTATTGACTAAAATAGAATATTTAGGTCTAGAGACATAACTGAAAACCCAATCACATCATCTCTTATCAAACCCAATTTTTTCCAAAATTTTGATTAAAAAGCATCAATTAACCCTATAATATGTTTTACTTATGTTAAGTTTGAGCATCATACCCTTCCAGTGAGTAATGGATAAAGAGTGGAAAATTTCATAGGCAATAATAATTCCTTCTTGAATATTCCTTCTAGGAACAAAACCAACCTTCTCCTCTAAGACTAGAGAATCAAGGATAGGCCTAAGCCTTATATCCATTGCTTTAGAGATGATTTTGTAAACCATATTGCATAGGAAAATAGGCCTAAAATTGATTAAAAAAATTCTTGTGAAACACCTTTTGGAATGACTAAAATGAAGGTAAAATTAAGATCTAGTAAAACCTTATTCCTCCTTATGGATTCTTACACCATTTGTAAGACTTCTTCCCCCACCAAATCCCAAATATTTTGAAATAAATCCATGGGGAAACCATCTAGCCTAGGTGCCTTATCTTTTTCCATATCAAAAACCACATTTTTAATTTCCTCCAAGGTGAAGGGAGCCAATAATTTCACACTTTGATTAGGGGATACCAACTAAGGGTTAGAATTGAGGTTGTGGTTTTGAGCTGCTAGGTCTGAGGCCTTATCATTATTAAGTAGATTACTATAAAAACTGGTAGCCTCATTATGAATCTTTGGTTGAGTGACCAAATTAATACCATCATAAGAAAGAATTTGACAAATGAGATAAAAATTATGCCTAATCTTAACAAAATTTTGGAAAAAAATAGAGCTTCTATCTCCCTCTTTTAACCAAACTACTCTAGATTTTTGTTTCCAAAAAAATTCATCTCTTTGAAGCAATTCCTCATACTCTGCTAGTAAATACTTTTCTTTGCCATAATAAATTTTATCCATTCCAACATGGTAGATAGTTAAATTGAGATTCTCTAACTTAGCTTCTATCTAAATTTTTCCCTAGAAGATGTTTTTGAAACAATTAATGTTCCACTATCGTAGACAACCTTTGATATATTGAAACTTTTTTACAATTTTGAACATGGGAGAGTAAGATTGAATGTGACAATTATTCCACCAATATTCCATAAGTTCTAGAAGAGAATGGTCCTAGAGATACATTTTCTCAAATTTGAAAGGGCAAAGAAAAGGTTTATGATCAATATTGACATTCAAAATAATAGGCAAGTGAACAGAGCTTGCAAATGAAAGGATGGAGCTTTCTATAATCCAATTTTGTGACATCCAATTATTAAAAACTAGAAATATATCCAAATTTTTCAACATATTATGTTCACCACATATTTTGTTACTTCATGTAAATCATCCATGTTTTGGATGTATATCTAAGAACTCAGTATTAGAAATAAACTAAATAAAATCATGATTACCCAGATTTCTTGTGATTTTACCACCTCATTTTTCAAAGCATTAAAATCACAACCCATAAAAATATTTGAATTCACAAACCATGAAAAAAGGTTAGCCAATTCAGTCCATAGAAGTAGTTTACCATTGGAATCATTAGGCCCATAAACATTAGAAAGGAAGAAGCTCAATTCCAACCTAAAACAAGTGAGTTTATAAAATTGACAAAGTTAGCAGTTTCCAAAATATCCATTTGAAATTTGTAAGGAACCCAAACAATATAAAAACCTTCTAAAGCCCCATTAGTTTCCAAAAAATAACTATTCTAGATTTTCCAACTGAGCTACATCAAATTGGAAGCTTCCACTAGATTTAATTTTTATTCTTGAATCAACAAGACAAGCATTTTTAGCAGAGAATAGACATTTAAAAAAATGCCTTTTGTTAGGGGTATTGAGGCCCCCAACATATCATGAAATAATCTTCATTATGCTCAAGGGATGATTTCCACCTCCTGCTTCTCATGTCCAAAGTATTTAGAGAGATTTTCTTACTTACCTATAGAGACTTCCCCTACAACAAGCTCCTGGATAGTTTTTATACCTTTTTCTATTAAATTTTCCATAGTTTGGCTTATGTAAGACACTTTTTGTTTGATATATGGATAGATATTATTTTAAATTCAATTCTTCTTCCAAATCATACTCCTAAATCTCTGAGTCACACTATCCAGAGTCTCAATCATAGGATTGTCTTCTCTCAATATTTGATCATCTTTTAAGTTGATTGTAGTAACATCCAATTTGAAAACTAAATTTTGAATAATGTTTTTGATAGTTTATGACTTCTCTAAAATAAATTCACAACATTTAATCATTGTGTTTGGAGGGAGTTCATCAATTTTACCTAATTTTTCAAGCAGAGCCTCTATTTTTGTGATTTTTACAAAAGGGGTTTTAAAAGGATTTTGATTTTCATGTGAACCATCTTGAGGGTTTGAAATATCACCATCCTTGGTATCCAAATATGGTGTATTATCCTATTCAAAAGATTGTTTAGTAATCTACTTCTTACCTTTAACATCCACAAATTTACCCACTTGTTTAGACCAATAATTCCTAACATTACAAATTCAAAAAGCCTTATATTATTTTCACTTGTTTAGACCAATAATTCCTAACATTACAAATTTTAAAAACCTTAGATTATGTAATAATCAATTTTCAAACCTTTCTAGTCTTTTCCTTGATGTTATCTTAAACTAGCCCACTTTGCTTACAAAACTTCTATGTATGACCAGTACCCCTATAGTTGAAGAATCAAAAAGGGATAGTTTGAAAATCAACTAATTGGGTCCAAAAACACCCTTGAGATTTAATTAGTATATTTTCTAAAGTAGCATCAATTAGATCTATCAAAACCCTAATTCTTGCATATGAAGCCAAGTAATAGTCCTTAGTAATTAGGTTAAATTCTAAAAAAGAATCAAGAAAATTTCCTAGAGTTCAAAGACATTCAAAACTCCAGTATTCCACAGGGAGACCATAAAATCTGACCCAAATAGGGTAATTACCTTGTTGATCTGAAAGCGCATCAAAATTAGGTTTCTAGTTTTGAAGCTAAAGGCTAGTTCCATGCAAGGCCCAAAAGGGGTTGGTTAAAAACCTATTTTTTAAGATCACTATTAGAAAAAATGGCTATGAAGAATCCCTTTGGTAGGAATTTAATTTCAATATCCCTACTCAAAATTTATTCCACCCAGGCTTCAACTTCACTGATGGTTGGCCATTTCTTAATAAATTTGCATATAAGATCCCTTTCCTCCATGAATGAAATAGCTAGGGCATGATCAATAGATTCCCAAATAAAATCCTTATATTCACCAATGTTTAGTCCTTCTTGAGCTCATTGTTCTATATCAACAAACCCTTCAAAATCTATAACCATAGTATCTGCCTCATTATATTCATATCTGAGTCTCAGGGATTATTGTTTTACATTACAACTAAGATTTTCATTCTGCTAAAACTCTGAATCCTTTTCCATCCCCTCCGAATCTTCCCAAGTCCCTCCTTGTATTTGGATTGTTGTATCCATAATTTCATTACCCATGGGAAATCCAATCCATTTTTCTATCATGCATAGATCTTCTTATGAAATATAATGACCTATCTTCAAGTGTCTACAACTGAGCCCTACTGTGAAAGTGAGGGCTTCCTTCTTTTTCTTTTTCCCTTGCTCATGAATCATCCAACTTTCATGTTGTATTATTATTATTATTATTATTATTATTATTATTTTTTTTTTTATTATTATTATTATTATTATTATTATTATTATTATACCCTAAAGTTTTTCAATAGTAAGATAATAATAAAAAAACATAATATAACATAAAGTGTATCATTTAAATTAGTTATCATTACCTTAAATTTGAAGCATATTTGTTTTAATTTTATGTAATTATATCTATTTAATTTTATACATATAAATAAATCTATTGTGTTGAACTTTAAATAGAAATTAACACATTTTTTATGTTTATAAAATTCAAAACTTGACAGGGTATTGAAATAATGTATTTTTTAACACTTTTTATTATTATTAAATGATGGATTGAATGGATGTTCCAGTGCTTAAAATGTCAATCATACAATATATCAGTTGATGAGAGTTGAATTTGCACTACTCTAATATAAATATATACACTTAGTCATTACACTACAATTAATAAAATAAGAGTATGAGTTCACAATACTTATCTTACCATTTAGCAATCAACAACTTCATGTTGTAATCTTGAACAAAAAGATTACATACTCATGTTAACACCAGAAATAAATTCTATGACCACACATTTACTGCTTCATCACTCTCCCTATTTCTTTTTCTCCCAAAAATTATTTTTAACATAATCTTAACAAGTGTCTTGAATGGATGTAGTACCTATTGTATGAATTTATTACAAAAGAAATGGAAAGATGAAAATATTTTGCATTTAATATTATTTCAAGGATCTAAAAACTTATCTACATTTTTGATGGGTTGCATAGTGCATAAGTAGTATGAAAGCTATTGGATTATTTGTCAGCCTCAGTAAAATAGATTGAAAATATGAACTGTCCTAATTTTTCCCTTACATAATTTCCAAGTCATGTGATTTTGAGGAAGTGTTTGGTTTTGCCATCACTGAGGAGCATTGTTGATGCTAGCATGAGGATCTTACTATATGAAAATTTGAAATCCATCATCAGCCTCTTCCTTGCAGGTGTCAACATAGCTACCTATGTTAATTTTCAAGTAGATATGCCTCCAATCGATGACCTTGGATCTCCTTCCAATATCGATCAAATTATAATGACAACCATCAATGGTGAAATAGCTAGTCTTGCTTTTCTCCTACCTCGGAACATAGAAGGCAAATGTAATTCAATTTTTCATTGGTTGTCTACAAAATGACTATTGCAAAATTCAATATTATTACTGGGAATATCATCAACAGTGAATGGTAATAAAGATAGTAGGTATTAAAAAAAATGTTATTTAAGAAACATACATTAAGAAATTAAAAAGTTTTCACTTGCCATTGGTAGATCTCAAATGCCCATCAAAATTAATTACTTAAGGTGAATATAATAGTACCATTAGATACTAATAATCATACAAATGTTATATATTACATGTCAAAATTAATTTTAGAAGACTACTAATTTTTAAGTCCTTACAAAAGTAGATCCACTTCACATATTATTCATTTTTCCTTTCACTATGGTTGAAAATTAAGTATATAAATTATATAAAATTATAATTATAAATTTTGAAAATAAATTAATATTATATTTATTACAAATGTGATCTGTCTAACTATTATAAGCTTAACCTATGTACGTTGTCTAAGCAAAGAGGACATAGATCTAAGGTTGAAAGACTACAGTAAGAAGTAGAGTAACTCATCATCAATAGGTCATTACAGAAGTTGGATAACTTCTGTATCAGGAGGAGGTTGATTCTCACCTACGATTGACCCCATTCACTTTCGTTCCAAGTGCTTCTATTGTAGTTGAAGTTGGATAGTGTTGTTTGTTTCTTTTGCAGGTGTTTTGAAGATTAGTTGTTGATGATTGGTAGATTTTTCATGGACTCTTACCTTGGGTTCCTTTTATTTCCTTTCCTATTGTTTTGTTTTGTCTCTTATTTTGTTGTGTCTATGTTTTATTTTTCCCATTTGGGCTTGTTCATATGAGAACTAGGGTCCCTATTGTGTCTCATTTTTGGTTTTGGAGCTTCAACCTCTGTAAAAGCTCTTCTTTAAGGTTGTGGGGCTTGTCAAAACCCTCATTATGGTTCCCCATTGATTATAGCTCTGAATAATGTAAAAAGGTTTATCCATATCCAAAAAAATAACTATATTAATTCATAAACTATGATTTGACATACATATGTTTTTTTTTTTTAAAAAAAAAAAATCAATATTTTATAATGTTTAATTATGCTATCTAGGTAGGATAAATTTTTTATAGTACTATGTGTTTATTAAATGGTTTTAAAACATTTTTAATTAAATGATTGTAACATAAATCAATATAATAATTACTTAAAGATATTATATTAAATTTTTTTCATTTAGCCACACATATATTTACTTTAATTATCTCATTAAATTATAATTTAAAATTTTATAATAATATCCATTTACTTTAATTCATACATTTTGTTAATAGCCCTTTTTTTTAAATGCAAATTATAATATCAATTTTAATAAATTACAAGATTTATAATATTTATGAATCAATATAAGTATTAATCGAGTTGTCACTCTCATTATAGATTATATTATTGTTATTGAAGGGTAAAATTTGCTTGCATGTGTAGATCAATTATAATAACAAAATCATTAGGGTCCACATCTACTAACAAGAGTTTACATAAATTTTATTATTTTTATTGATAGTACATGTGGTATCAAATTTTTAAGGGATATAAACATGTTACACAAAACTTTCAATAGATTATGGAATTAAAGAATAACTCTATCATGTAAAATTAATATAATACATTTCTAACCAAAACAATTATTATTATTATTATTATTATTATTATTATTATTATTATTATTATTATTATTATTATTATTATTATTGGGTGCCCACAACCAAGAATAAAGAAGACAAGTAAAAATCCCCCAAGAGTGACATAATAAACCATGCCAAATAATAGACCAATTAGGTCACAACCCTCAAAGACAACAACTTCGGAACCATTAGCCAAAAATCAACAAAAAAGCAATAAAATAGATGGGTTTTAGTGAAAAATCCATTAATGATTAGAAAAGATATAACCAATAGTTATAAAAAATAGAGAGCATATTGCTACACCCTTAATCTTTGGCATGTTTACAGATATATGTGGTCGACTTGTGGCTTACATACCTCTTTTATGTTCTTGTTACATTTCTCTATGTTCTTAGTTAGGTTAAACTATGGAATAACCATGGCTAAGTAGACTATATATAGGAGATAGTGGTTAGTCTTTGATCATTATATCAAGTATTATACTCTTATTGCATTGTTGTGGAGGTTACCCCCTCAAAGTGGCTCTATTATATTATCCAGTACTCTGCTCTACTGTCAATTATTATTTTGTGATCTCTTATCTTTGTTTATTTTGTGTGATATATAATTATATTGTGAAAACATCTAAGTAATATCCTTAAAATTGGTATCAAATCTTTGATTCGGGTAAGTTTATTATGGAATTTATTTTGGATCTGGCGAGACATGATTTCTACAAGTGAAAGGAGTGAAAAAACATAACTTCTAATCTGGGAAGAATTAATTTTTTTATCATCATAGTATTGTTTGAAATGATTTTTTTTTTAAATATCTAAAAATAATATGGAAAAAAATTCCTTTGCACATTTACAGTCATTGGATTCATCTCGACGAAATTATCACAATGATATATTCTACTAGTACACTTTTTTGGTGTCAAAATTTTTCATCCTAGTGCACAAAAGTAGTCATTTGATATATATCAACAAGGAAATCATAATGGTATCATTTCCTAGTACACTTTTTTTGGGGTGAAACCCCTCCTAGGGTTTGTGTATGGCAGGTCTTACTACTCGAGAAAAATAAGGGGGCAAAAAACTCCTAAGACTCTATTTAGGGATGACATGAAATATAGAATTCAAAGCTAATGATTTCTCAAATTTAGGTTGACATAAAGATCTTGGTACGGTAGGATGAATTTATTGTAGTTCAAACTAATGTTTGAAGGATGTGTAGAAATATTAATGGGGTGCACACTCAATTACATTAGATCACTATGCAATTGGCTACCATTTCATCTAAGTTATAGCCAAACAACCCTCCTCTTCATCATTTAGGTTTTTTTCCTCTCAACACTAACATCTCTAATCTTAGTGTAAAATTGATGTTGCCAAATTTGGACATGTTGTAGACACCGCAAACGTGTCTGCACCTTGGTTCTCCCCCTTGTCCACCTCAAACCCCTATCCTAACCCTTGGCCTCCATTTGATTAAAATAATTTAAATATTTTAATCAAGTGGCCCCCTTTCCACCCTACCCTTGCCACCTTGGATCCTCCCTTGAATCCCTCCACCTTCCCCCTAGCATTTATTAGGCCAAATCTCTTCATTATCTTCCCCCCACGCCCATTTAAGCTTCTTCGTGACCGTTCTTACCATAACCCCTCTCCCGGCGGCGTGCAAGAATGGGCAGAGGCTATTTTTAGCCTCTGTCCCCATCCTGCGACCGCCGACGTCGGCGACCCCTTGGCCGACGTCGGCGAAACTGCCGGCGTCGGCAGCCTTCATTATCCCTTTCTACATCCGTTGCAGCCGCTGGACCCTTGAGCTCGCAAACAGAATCCTCTTGGTGCTTTGGCTTTTGTCTCTCCTTCGTCTTGACCTCGTGCAACAGCAACAACAGGTGCAAAAGGCTCTAGATCAGGTATTTTCTTCTCAACAAGTCTTCTGTGGCTCCAACAACAGCTCCTCCTTTCTTCAGTTAGCAAGCCAAAGGTAAGCAAAATTTGGTGTTTCATTTTATTTCATTTATTTAGTTTTCAGTAATCTATCCTATCTATTGTCTTCTACTCCCTCTGTTCTTCCCCCTGAGAGGCTGCAAAGCCTTCTCAGGTCCTGTCCTCTGTGTCTCTTCCTCTTCCCTGTCCCTCTTTTAATCCAACCCCAGACAACTTCCTCATCCCTCTGTCAAAAAAGATCTTGCATAAGGCACCCAACCAGAACTAGACCACTCCCCAGTCCATCCAAATTTGTCCCTGAACTCTGTCTCGACCCCGTTCACGAACCAGACCTGTCCACAGTCCAGAAAGCAACTCAGACCCGACTACAGGCCACAACCCCAGCTGACGCCAGTCACTTCCCCAACCGACGTCAGCAGGATAGCCGACGCCGGCAGATCAGATAACCGACGCCGGCGACATTTCCGACCTCGGCGACTGTCTTCAGCCCAACAACTCCTTCAGGTAATCATTTTGGTCTTTTCTTTCCTTTCTAATTTCTTTGTCACTTCTATATTCTGGCATTCTATCTTTTTATCAGTCACTTATCTTATCAAAACAGTGGGTTGACCTCCCTTAAGGAAGTTTTTACACTTCCGGGAACAAGCTTTTGCTTGGCAACCCACCGCCTATCCATCTAACATTTTCTTGTCCAAGTTTCCTTTTTTTCTTGCAGGTGTCATTCCTCCACAACCAAAGAGGAGTGCCCACAAGCGTCTGGATTTACGGTGTGCAATCTTTAGTCCAAGTACTTCCCAAGCCTTGTCCATTCTTTTTTAGTTTCTTCTCTCTTTATGATCTGAAAAGCAAAATTTAGAGATAGAAACATCTCTGGCACGCCCGGTGGGACCCTAGGTTCCTCCTGGGTTCCTTTTATTTTTCATTCATTTAGGAGCATTAGGTTCTTACCTTTTCTCCTCCTTCTTTTCTTCTCAATGACACTATAAGCAGGACTAAAACGAATCTTTCTTCCTTGCATTTCTAGACTAGTCTAAACATCATACTCTCAACCCTTTCTCAAACTTGTCTTCATAACAAACATCACATTTCGACTTGGGCATTAAAACGTATTGCACTTTCATTTCTGCTTGTGCTTGCATTAGTCCACATCTAGTAACTTAATCCGCATATTGAATAAATCGTAGACACTTGATGTTACACTACCTGACCACATGCACTAAAACACACATAAAACTTACTTGAGACAAGGCCCGACTGGGATTTCATCCCCCAGCGGATACCTTACCCGTCCCAGTAACCCCACTTGGATTTCATCACCAAGGGGGAAGCCCACTCCGTTCTCTGGCGGAGTCTAAACTCTAGGCGAGGTATATCTTGGCTAAGCGAGCCCAGCTAACCACTGGAATCGTGAAGTGAGGGGAGCTTGCTCCTTAGCACCAGGCCACGTACCAGACCCTAACACAGATCTTTGAGCACCTAAAACAACACCTGAAACCATCTTTAGACCACCTTCTTCTAGGACCCATTTTTCAGCCAATCTCCCTAAACATTCATCTAAGGCATAAGCCACAATTTCTAAGGTTAATTCCTAGGATTTATCGCTTAGGCTTGTCTGTCTCTCTCTATTTTCCTCTTCTCATCTGTTTGTTTGAGTGAGTGAGGACGCTTTCTTCTTTGTTTTCCAAGAGTCTTCAAATCTTTTGGTTCTCTGGAAGACACAGTCACCGGCATCGGTTCTGTCACCGACGTCGGCTTTCCCCTGTCACCGGCATCGGTTCTGTCACCGACGTCGGCTTTCCTACCTCACCGGCATCGATTATCTGACCGACGTCGGCTATCTTTTCTACCGACATCGGTTTTTCAACCGACGTCGGTCTCTATCACTGTCCTTTTTCTTCAAAACCAGCAGCCTAAAAATCTGTCCATTCTCTGTCAAAACTCCATTCTAGTTTTCTGAGACTGCAAGAACACAGTTTCTGGAACCAGGACTCTCTTCTTAACCACTTTAGCCAACAACCGCTTCCGTCTACCTCATCCCTAACCAAGTCCTATCATGGAGTTCCACTCGGAGACTGAAAGAACTCCTACAGGACCGACCTCGACCCCGACCCCGACTCAAATTCCCATCATCCTTGAAGGGGACCGAGATTTTGAGAGATTCTTGGACCTCAATACCGCAGCCCTCCAAAACTATCTCACGAGAAACCCAATGCGAGACCTTTCGGGTGACGTGGCGACGACATCCTCACCATTCGCCACCCAACCCTTTTTGACTCAGCCTTTCACCTCAACTATTAACCCAACCATGGCCAATATGCAAAGTTTGGCCTCCCCATCTATTTTTAGACCGACCTCCATCGGGGTTCCATTACCCCCTCAACCACCTGCAATTCAACCAAGTTCTACATCATATCAGGACTTGATTGTCTCGACCCCTCATAATCTTGTGCCCACAAATGTAGGCGTGCCAACTTATCTTTCTACCAGTGCCGCCATTCAACCACCTTTGGCAGTGCCCAGTCAACCTATACCTTCGACCTTCATAACGCAACCACCTCTAGCCTCCACTTCCGCCCCTGCGACTAGTCATCTGTACATTGTACAACTGACTATGTCGCATGCCTCCTCTAGCCTCTTCCAAGCGCCTTACAACTTAGGGGGCACTCAACCCGCCAATCCACTAGCAGATCTTATTAAGATGCTGATGGATAAAATGTCCAGCCTCGAAGCCTCCATTTCCGGTTCAAGCAATACTTTGTCATATGAGCAAATTTGCAATGAGCCCATCCATCCTTCTGTCCCTATTCGACCATACCCTAACCATTGGGAGCTTCCTAAATTCACTCACTTTCAGAGTAAGGAAGACCCACAACAACATCTACGGGCATTTAGACATGCCTATTATCTTATTGCCCACGACGATGCATTGCTTTTACGCACGTTCCCTATGTCCCTTTCTGGCCCTACCCTTGACTGGTATAGTTCTCTTGCCAGACACTCTATCTTTTCATTTATCCAACTCGCCCAACTATTCCTTGACCATTTCTCAATCAACATCACCAAACAAGTCTCAATCATAGACCTTTACTCTATCAGGCAATTTGACGACGAATCAATTATCGACTTTGTCGCTCATTGGAGGGGCCTGATCAACCAGCTCTCCTTCTCTTTGCCTCAACCCGAGCTCATCGAGCTCTTCTCTCGAGCATGTGCCAGACACATCTCTTCTACCTTGCGGATTCAGACATTCCGCACTTTTGACGAAGCTTTCATCATGGCTTGAAAGCTCGAACTCCATGCCCTTGAAGAAGATAAGGTCAAATTGCATAATACCAACGCAAAAACCAATGGCCATTCTTCTTCCAGACCTTCTTCTTCTGCCAATTCCGAATCTAAAGGAGTGGCCCATACTGTGGTCGTTAGATCACCATCCTCGATGTCAATGAATTACTCTCAACCTTCGACATCTCCAAGCATCACCAAGCAATTCCAACAATGGTACATTCAGCGTTATTACACTCTGCTTGGAGAACCATACGCTTCCGTTTTGGAAAAACTAATCAAGCAGGGGGTCCTCAATCTCCCTCCAATCCGAACACCTCAATTTGACCCTTCAAAAGCCATCCCTACATGGTATAGGGAGTCCGACTTCTGTCCCTTTCATCGCGTCCAAGGCCATGACATCAACAACTGCCGAACCTTCAAAAACATCGTCCAAGACATGATCGACAAGGGGGATCTTATTTTAGATAACCCGAACGCCCCTCCTAACCAACATGTCGACATCTTCAAACACCCTTTTCCAAACCATCCGCCTACTCAAAACAACGTCCAGACTTCGACCAATGACCCTCAAGACCATGACATTCACACGATTAGCACTATCTTGCCTCTTGTCCGTGACCAACCTCTTCCATTAAAGGACGAAGAGCCTTCTTCTCCTACTAGTCCTCCATCTACCTCTCTTGTATTGGAGGACGCTTTGACCACATCAACACCATCAAGCCCACATCCATCCGCAGACCCTACCTTGCCTACTCCTCAACTACAAGTAGAAGGCACGATCATCCATGCCCTCTGCCCACTTGAGGAGCCGCTCTCTCTTATTTCTTCTCCACCAAGAGAAGAACCAGTCTCTCCACCCATTTCAACCGAGGAAGACCCAGTCATGGTTTCCTCCTGCCCTTTGCCTGAGATTGCTATATCTCACGCACCTCCGTCCACATCTAAACCCAAACCCGTATCTAACCTCACCTCGCACAATAGTGGCCCTCGACCCAAACCAACGAAGACTACTAGACCACATCGGAGAACTCCTCCTCCACCTTCATCATTGCCCTCTATCTTGGGCTCGCATCCGTCCACTTTAATAGGAGTGCTTCCCACTCCCATCCTTCACAGAGGCACATCGCCTCTATTACTCCCTCAACCCATCAGACATACATCTCCTCTAAACCCTCGACCTATGCCTCTTTCACCTCCCAAACCAACGTCACCAACCCTCACTGCAATAAAACATCCCGACCCGTTGGCAGGTTCATATGCCTTGCTCTTACGGCAATTATTGCAGTCCTCTCGCCTCGACCTCCCACCTCTTAGACCATATCACTCTCTCGGACCAAAACCACCATGGTTCGATGACACTCGCATTTGTGCGTATCATCGCATGCCTGGGCACGACACGGAACATTGTCATGCCCTCAAGGTCGCCATTCGCCAATGTTTGGTGAATGACACCTCCCTTTTCAACCACATTATCAATAAACCTTCAATACCACTCCGCTCATCAACTCTCGGATCAAGGCCATCTTGGTTTGACAACTCTACGTTCTGCCACTATCATCACACTCCAGGACATGACACTGAGCATTGTTGTGCTCTCAATGTTGTCATTCGTCAGCACCGAAAAAAGGATTCCCTTCTCATCAAGGGTCCTCTTGACCACCTCTTCAACAAAACATCAACCCCGACTCATGCCTCTCCAACCTCATCACCTAAATCGGGATCCCCACGCCAGACTGTGGTCCCTTTGCTGCCTTTGACCCCCTTATTCGACATTAACGCCATCCATCTGACCACTAAACCTCGACCGACCTTAACCAATCCTTCAAACATTATCCCTACCCACTGGGGGAATTCATCCTTCATCCAAACCTCAACCAACTCTTCAACCCAGTCTCTACCACATATCAATCACTCATCTTGACCAAGTATCCATCGACCCAACCCCTGACCAATTATTCGACTAGTCTCAACCAAACTTCGACCAAATATCAATCAACCAGACCTCTCGACCAAACATTCAACCTTTTTCAACCAACCAACGACAATGTCAACCAACTTCACATCCATCAATCAATACCTGACCAATCTGGAAAGAGGCAAATCGGGGCAAGTTTGCTCCTAATTGACTCGGACCTTAACATACAAGCATGGCCCAGGGTCTTATTAGACCTTAAACCCCTTTTTATGTCTTGCGTCTTCGACCTTTCTTCTGTTAGTCGAGTACTGGCTTACTTGACACGTAACTTGAGCTCGTCCCTTGAGCAACCCTTTGTCATTGTCATTCCTTTTCCTATCAACCCTGCTTCCTAACCCTTGTCAACCCTTTTTTGTCAAGCAGTAATGCTTTGTCCTAATAAAAGGGGCGTCCTTGAACTTCTACAGTCTTGTCCGTGACTCAAATTCCTAACAAATCAAAAATCAAAATCAAGATGTCAAAACATATCCATGGTCACAAAATCAAGTCAAAATCAAAAAGACAGACTGATCCCTTGAAGGACAGCTTTACTATCATTGCTGTAGCTAGTAGACTGATCCCTCGAAGGACAGCTACTCAAACATTATATTAAGCAAAAATATAGACCACTCCCTCGAAGGATGGCTATGACTAAATCTTGCTACAAATAGCACTTTTCTTAGAAGCTTCCCACATTGATCAGCTTCACAACCTGACCATACATCAAATGACATCTCTATGTAGGCTTCCCGCATTGATCAGTCTGTGCCCAAAAAAAAAAAAAAAAACGAGTCACGGACTTGGCTTGTAGTTGTCTCAGGGTCTCCTATAAAAGGGGCATGGTTATTCCTGCTCTTAAATTGGGTTACCCTATCCTCCTCCTATCACCTGCTCAAGGGACTTCGAGCTCACTTTAATGTCAAAGTGATTTGATTACCGCTCTAACTCAACACTGGTCAATGACGTAATGCATGAACGGGGCTTTTGTTCTTATAACCCCTATCTATGCTTCCTTTCTGGTCCTTGTCAATGAAAGAGCGATTTGCCTTTCATCTTTTCTCTACACTTTGGTCACATTTAACCACATCAATTGTCGACTCATCTCAAACCAAGCCATTTTCATCATTTTCAGCTGACATCACCCTAGACCATTTCACATAGTTTCTATGGATACCAATACACATGGAAACTATCGACCAGACCCAATTTATGTTAAGCATAAACCAATACTTGCTGAAGCATAAATAGACCTCCATTCATTTTTAGCATACATCCATCGCGACTATGGAAACTTGCTAGGGATGAAAGACTCTCGACCAATTCTACAAAATACACCATCTGTAGCATCATTTTATCCTCATCTTAGCCTCATCATTTCGATGCTTGACCACATCCAATCATCGACCAATCTTCTCAATTCATCCGAACTACATTGGTCTGAGGCCCTATGACCAGGGCTATGTAGGCAGCACTCAGATACCACATCTTCTGAGGTTAGCTCGACCACCCCCTTTTGTTCGTCTCTATGATGGACAAACCTTCTCTTCTTTGACTCTTATCAAGACCAATCATCGACTTTGACCAAGACCAATCAATCCCTCTGACCCTTCCTCCCTTTTAGGGAGAACTACATCGGCCTGAGGCCCCTACGACAGGGGCTATGTAGGCAGCACTCAGTTGACATGGGGTCTTCTGGGGTTAGCTCGGCCGCATCCTTTCATCCATCCATCCTCTTGACCAATGACCATTGGAGATCATGCGTATCTTCTTCGACCCACTTCCAAGCCAATGTTGTTTTTACGTGTGTGCTACCTCACGGCTGGTTAGCAGAATTGTCCGCAGACTATTTTTGACCCTTCGCAAGTATAGGATCGCAAGCCAGTTGATCCCTACTACTTGTGGCTTTTTCGTGTTTCTGGGAGCACTTCCTGAGCCCTGGATACCTGGGACACGACGACCATTTGGAGCTTCAGCTTAGATTGAGTGACCCGATCAGCAGACGACTAAATGTTGGGGCCCGGTTACTTCAATTTTGGCACTCCTTGACCCTCGACATGCGACAATTTGACTTGACCCTCTCGTGAAGTGGACTACGCGCAATCACGACTATGGCAGCGTTTTCACTCACTCTCTTCTATCCATTTCTCTGTCAAATCGACACTCGATCTTCGGTTCCCTTCTCTCGACTATCGCTTTGAGGGGGGAACACCTCATCCTTTTTCTGGGGCAACCAACTCCTATTTTTGTCTTATAGTTCGTCTAGAACAACCAACAAGACAAAAAGGGGCAAATGTAGACACCGCAAACGTGTCTGCACCTTGGTTCTCCCCCTTGTCCACCTCAAACCCCTATCCTAACCCTTGGCCTCCATTTGATTAAAATAATTTAAATATTTTAATCAAGTGGCCCCCTTTCCACCCTACCCTTGCCACCTTGGATCCTCCCTTGAATCCCTCCACCTTCCCCCTAGCATTTATTAGGCCAAATCTCTTCATTATCTTCCCCCCACGCCCATTTAAGCTTCTTCGTGACCGTTCTTACCATAACCCCTCGCCCGGCGGCGTGCAAGAATGGGCAGAGGCTATTTTTAGCCTCTGTCCCCATCCTGCGACCGCCGACGTTGGCGACCCTTCGGCCGATGTCGGCGAAACTGCTGGCGTCGGCAGCCTTCATTATCCCTTTCTGCATCTGTTGCAGCCGCTGGACCCTTGAGCTCACAAACAGAATCCTCTTGGCGCTTTGGCTTTCGTCTCTCCTCCGTCTTGACCTCGTGCAACAGCAGCAACAGGTGCAAAAGGCTCTAGATCAGGTATTTTCTTCTCAACAAGTCTTCCGTGGCTCCAACAACAGCTCCTCCTTTCTTCAGTCAGCAAGCCAAAGGTAAGCACAATTTGGTGTTTCATTTTATTTCATTTATTTAGTTTTCAGTAATCTATCCTATCTATTGTCTTCTACTCCCTCTGTTCTTCCCCCTGAGAGGCTGCAAAGCCTTCTCAGGTCCTATCCTCTGTGTCTCTTCCTCTTCCCTGTCCCTCTTTTAATCTAACCCCAGACAACTTTCTCATCCCTCTGTCAAAAAAGATCTTGCATAAGGCACCCAACCAGAACTAGACCACTCCCTAGTCCATCCAAATTTGTCCCTGAACTCTGTCTCGACCCCGTTCACGAACCAGACCCGTCCACAGTCTAGAAAGCAACTCAGACCCGACTACAGGCCACAACCCCGACCGACACTGGTCACTTCCCCAACCGACGTCGACAGGATAGCCGACGCCGACAGATCAGATAACCGATGCCGGCGACATTTCCGACCTCGGTGATTGTCTTCAGCCCAACAACTCCTTCAGGTAATCATTTTGGTCTTTTCTTTCCTTTCTAATTTCTTTGTCACTTCTGTATTCTGGCATTCTGTCTTTTTATCAGTCACTTATCTTATCAAAACAGTGGGTTGACCTCCCTTAAGGAAGTTTTTACACTTCCGGGAACAAGCTTTTGCTTGGCAACCCACCGCCTATCCATCTAACATTTTCTTGTCCAAGTTTCCTTTTTTTCTTGCAGGTGTCATTCCTCCACAACCAAAGAAGAGTGCCCACAAGCGTCTGGATTTACGGTGCGCAATCTTTAGTCCAGGTACTTCCCAAGCCTTGTCCATTCTTTTTTAGTTTCTTCTCTCTTTATGATCTGAAAAGCGAAATTTTGAGTAGAAACACATGTGTAAGTTTGATGGTAAGGATCCTCTCACTTGGATTACCCAAATTGATTATTTATTTGATTTACACCAAACTCCTAGTTCTCAGAAGGTGATAGTGGTATCTTTGTATCTGAAACCTGAGCAGTTCATTTAGCATCATTAGTTGTGTGATCAAAAGAAAAATAATGGTGATCTTGTTAAATATTTTGTTTTCATTTATGAGTTGTTGGATCATTATCAAAATAATGTCTCTAAGAACTACTTCAGCCAGTTACCCCAACTATGTCAAATAGGAACTGTGAAGGATTATATTCATCAATTTCAAAATCTATCTTTACAGGTGGAAGACATCACTGAGGAAAATTTGACTGATATTTTTTTGAGTGAACTCAAATATAGAATCCAATTGGAGGTTTAGATGTTTAACCTATCATCTATATCAAAATTTATCCCAAGGGCACACATGGTAGAAGAAAAAGAGATGGTCAAATGGAAAACTTTCACTATTGGTCGTGATCGCACCTTTCCATCACCATCATTTCCTTAACCCACTAGATTGACACCTTAGCAAATTAATAAGAATAGATCCAAAGGAAAATTTTATGGTTGCAACAAAAAATGGAGAAACAGACATCATTGCGCTGAAAATAAGTTATTTTACATTGAAGGTGCCAATGAGCATGAAGATGATGAGGAGGCAATTGGTGAGGATGCAAGATCTAAGGAGGAATTTGAAGACTCTCAGCCTACTATTTCTTATCATGCCCTTTTAGGATTATTACTCCCCAAACTCTTGAGGTGGTGGGTTTCTTTAAGAAATAAAAGGTCACTATATTGATTGATTCTAAGAGTACACACAACTTCATCAATAGTAAGTTGGCTACTCATTTGAACTATTTTATTTATCTTTCTCTATAATTTCAAGTCATGATTGAAAATAGTGGTACTCTCATCTATTCATAAAAATACCATAGTATTAAGCTATCCATGAGAGACTACCTATTGGATTATCCTATGTTTGCTATTCTCATGAGTGAAACCAACATTGTTCTGGGAGTACAGTGGCTCACTACTTTGGGCACTATTGAGATAAATTTCTAGGAATTATTCATGCACTTTCATTCTAAGGGAAGAACATTTGAGCTAAGGAGATTAAGGGATAAATATATAGAACTTGTTATCTCCCATCAAATCACCAAGATTATATAAAAGGGTGTTGAAGGATTTGTAGCTTACTTATTTTCCATTAAAGTCCAACCAGCTCAGTCATCTACACCTCTTGATCTATAAAAAGTGATTGACGATCATTGTATCATTTTTGATGACATGTCAAAAGGACTTCCACCCAACTACATGCATGATCATGCCATCAAACTTATTCCTAGTAGTACACCACCCAACATTAGGCCATAAAGGTATCCCTATCCCTAGAAAAGTGAAATTCAAAAGATGGTATAGGAGATGTTAGATGCAGGAATCATTTGTCATAGACAAAGTGAATGTTCTTCACCAAGTATCATGGTGAGAAAGAAAGATGACACTTAAAGGATGTGCCCTGAATATAGAGATCTCAACAAATACACTATCAAAGATAAGTTTCCTATTCCTGACATTGATGATTTGTTAGATGAATTGAATGGTATTTTTTATTTTACCAAGTTAGATATGCATTTTGAGTATTGTCAAATCTATATCCATGATGAAGAAATACCCAAAATAGCTTTCAAAATTCATGAAGTCCATTATGAGTTTATGGTTATACCTTTTAGTCTAAAAAATGCGTCTTCAGATTTTGATGAATATTGTTTTTAAGCCATTTTTGAGGAAATTTATTTTGGTGTTTTTTTATGATATCTTTATTTACAGTAAAAATTGGGAAGACCATTTACAACATGTGAAACAGGTACTCTCAATTCTAAAACAACATCAGTTGTATGCCAAACCTTCTAAATGTAATTTTGGAGCTCTTGAGGTTGAGTATTTGGTTCATATGGTTTCACTTGAAGGAGTGAAAGTGGATCCTAAAAAAATCCAATCAATGGTGGACTAGCCTGTTCCTAAGACACTCAAGCATCTCAGGGGATTTCTGAGGCTAACTGGTTACTATCATAGGTTTGTCAAAAATTATGGTAGCATTGTAACCCTAGTCACCTCTTTATTGAAGAAAGACTCCTTCTCATGGATTGATACAATTATCGAGGTATTTGAACAATTAAAATTGGCTATGTGTACCACTCCAGTGTTGGTGACTCCTAATTTTTCTAAGATTTTTGTTGTTGAATGTGATGCATCTGGATATGGTATGGGTGTTGTGATCATGTAAGAAGGTAGACCAATTGAATTTGAAAGTATCCAATTGAAGGGTGAAAATAATATAAAGCCCATCTATGAGAAGGAAATGATGGCCATTCTACATGCACTCAAAAAATGGAGACCTTATTTTATGGGTTCACTTTCAAGTAAAGAATGATCATGATAATCTCAAATATATTTTGGAACAATGAATTTCATTAAAAGAATAATAGAAATGGGTAACTAATATGTTAGGCTATTATTTTGAAATAGTCTACAAGAAAGTCAAGGAAAATGTGTTGGCAAATGCATTGTCTAGGAGGAATGAATTAGTTAAGGCATTATTATGTGTCATGACCATTTGGTAGGCAGATTGGCTAGATGAAGCAAGATTAGAAAGGGAAAATGATAGTGCTACCCATTATTTGATTCTGAATCTTTAGTAAGGTTTGGGTGGATTTAAAAAATTTACATGGAAGGGTAATATGTTATGGTATAAAGATAATTATACCTATGTAATAATTCTCTTCTCAAACAAAAAATCCTTTAGGAAATTCATTCAACTCTACTTGGGGGTCATTCAAGATTTTTGAAAACCTATCATAGAATTAAGCAAGATTTTTTTGGGAAGGACTCAAGGGGGATGTCTAAAAATATGTGGTTGAATGTATGATTTGTCAACAAAATAAAGGTGAAACCATCAAAACCCAAGGTCTTTTGTAGACTTTATCCATCCCTAACCAGCATTAGGATGAGGTGTTTATGGATTTCATTACAGGGTTATCAAGATCTAATGGTTAAAATGTTATCATGGGTGTTGTGGATTGTCTCAGTAAGTACACTCATTTTTTTCTTTATCATAGCCATTTGTTGTTAGTATAGTAGCTTATGCTTTTCTCGATACAATTCAAAAACTACATGGTACTCCTAAGATTATTATCAGTGATAAAGATCTCATTTTTAATAGTAATTTTTGGACTAAATTATTTGCATGTTTGGATAACAAGTTGGTTCCTAGTTCATCCTATCATCCTCAATCAGATGGACAAACTAAGGTATTCAACAAATGTTTGGAATGATATCTTCATTGTTTTATTTTTGATAAATAGGATAAATGGGTTCATTGGTTTCCACTTATTAAATGGTGGTATAATACTTTTGTTCATAGTTTTTATGTTCATAGTTCTTCTAAAACATCTCCTTTTATGGCCTTGTATGGATACCACCCTCCATCCATCACTTCAACCTTGAAGGTTCATCCTAGGGTTCATGGAGTTGAGGAACATATTTACCATCAACAAGAGGTCCTCGCAAGTTTGCATAAAAATTTAGTCACAGTCCAGAATTATATAAAGCAGCAGGTAGATCAACATAGGAGTGAGAGGCATTTTAACACTAGTGATTACATCTTTATTCGCTTGCAGTCATATGAGAAAATGTCCTTAAATCAACACAAAAGGATAACAAGATGTCCTCTAAGTATTATGAGCCTTATCATATCTTGCATAAAACTCATAGTGTGGCCTACAAGTTAGATTTTCTTTCATCCACTCGTATACATATAGTATTTCATGTATCATGCCTAAAAAAAGTCATTGGACACAGAGTTGCTACTCAAACCGAGTTACCAAAATTGGACGAGGAAGAGAGAATTATTCTTGATCTTGAGGTGATCCTTCAAATGTGCACTAAGCAGCTACGGTCTAGAGTGATTAAGAAGTACCTAATAAAATGAAGAATTTGCCATGTGAAGATGCCACTTGGGAGGATGAATCCTTTATGCAACAACATCTACAGTCGATTCAATGCTGAAGACAACATTATTTTGAAAGGGAGGGGCATGCTACACCCTTTACCTTTAGCATGTCTAGGGATATGTGTGGTTGACTTGTGGCTTACATACCTCCTTTATATTCTTGTTACATTTTTCTATGTTCTTAATTAGGTTAGCCTATGGAATAACCATGGCTAAGTAGACTATATATAGGAGGTAGTGGTTAGTCTTTGAGCATGATATCAAGTATTTTTATCTTATTACATTATTGTGGAGGTTTCCTCCTTGAAATGGCTTTGCTATATTATCCATTATTATGCTCTATTGTCAATTATTATTGTGCGATCTTTAATCTTCACTTGTTTTATGGGATATATAATTATTATGTGTCAACATCTAATTAATTTCCTTACACGTGCCACTAAGCCAAAAATAATAGAGAAAACAATAAATGAAAAAGTCACCACTCAAACAACGAGCCACCTAATAAAAATGGAAGGACCAATAAATTAAATGATACCCTGGATCGATCGATCTTCTACCATGTTGGGAGAGGAGGTCTTCCATTGTCCATTAAGAACCATCTTTCACTATTTCTTATGCATCTGATCTCAGCCTTTTAGCATTTATTCTCTATGATTTATTTTTGATAGATGAGTCCAAAAGAGATTTAGATCTTGCCACCAAGGCATGAGGGGAAGAACCAGACACTAATGGAAGAGGAGAGGTCGAAGACATAACCACAATAGGAACCAACTATTTCTCTAGATTTTCACTAATTGCATGCAAAAGAAAAAGAAACTAAGGTTAAAAGGTTTTGGGTTTGATGTTACCCGGATTTAGTGCACACTGTATCCAAGCTTTGTGGGAGCTCCTCTTTGGTTGTGGAGGAAACACCTGTAATAAGAATGAAACTTGAATAAAGAAGATGTTAGAAGAGGATATGGTGGACTGCCAAGCTACGTGCTCGGTCTTGGAAGCGTAAAGCTCCCTAAGGGATGACAGTCCACTATTTAAAGAAAAAAGTATTTTAATGGAAGAAATGTTAAATGACATAAATAAATAAAAAAGTAGAATGTTGTGTACCTATTCCCTATAGTTTGTGTGTCTCAGAATGCTAAAAAAGGTTGGTTGAAGGTTATGTCTAGTCTAGATGGGATGTTTGGATGGCATTCTAGTTTACTGGTTCAGAACACAGTCACCGACGTTGATTGGTCTGCCAAGGTCAGTGGGGTAAATGGTGCTGACATCGGTTGGGTTGCCGATGTCGGTAGGGGTTGTTGGCCTTGGACAGCTTTCAGAGTATCTCTAGGATGGATAGAGAGGATTTTGGAAGTTCAGAGGTCGGTGCAGGGTTGCGAGAAGGTGAATGAGGTCTGAGGAAGGGTAAAGGTAGAGGATAGGTGTGAAAAGAGGGTAAGAATAAGGGGAAGGCATTTCAACCCCTCCATGGAAGAAGTTGGGCCTCTCAATAGTATTTAGAAATATTAATGAAAACTAATTAACAATATATTCTAAAAATTTGAAATGAAGACTAGAGTACTTAGCTTTATAGGGTGAAGAACCAGAGGTTTCAGAATAGTGATTCCCATTGTGGCTGATGTGACTGGTGTTGTGAGCCAATGAAGCGAACACAGATTACTTCAATTTAACAGCTTGAGGTCCTCATACAATATTTCAATCCAGTCGCTGGAATGATTTGTGCAGAGCTTCGATAGCCAAGAGAACAATAGTCGAGTTTTGGTGCTTGAAATTTTAGAGTGTGCATGCGAATGTGTGAGAAGGCAGCGGTAGCTCAATGTTAGAGCTTGGCTTATGTAACTAACATCAGCGATCCCACTAGCATCAACCTAGGACTATCGATGTCAGCCAAAAGTTGATTGACGTCGATGGAGTAAGAATAGGCAAAAGGGCTATTTTTAGCTCTTTGCCCATTTCTCCACCCGCCAAGTGACTTTTCCATTGGAGAACGATCAAAACAAGGGCTTACGAGGCATGAGATTTGGTTAGGGAGTTAAAATGGAGTGAGAATAGGTCATGGGTAGTTAGGATTTGGAGGACCTAGTCTTAGGCTGACTCATAGGTTAAGAAACGGTCTTAGGGTGAGGTGTCCAAGGTGAGGTAATTAATTTAAAATAAGTAGTTTTTAAATTAATAAGGTGTGTAAGTGTGAGTTAGGAGTGTGAATGTTTATAAGGGGAAAAAGGGGGGGTTGACACGATATTGGTGTCTACATTTATCCCTTTTTGTCTTATGATTTGTCTTGATGAACTACAAGACAAAAATAGATGTAAGTTGCCCTAGGTATGGGATGAGGTATTCCACCTCAAAGCGGGAATCGAGAGAAGGTAATCCAAAATTGGGTGTCAATTTGATAGGTAGTGGATGGGTAAGATGACGTCATTAAAGTGTGAACACTGTAATAGTTGAGATTGTGCGTATACCACTTCACTTGATAGGCAGGTCAAATTGTCACAGGCAAGGTCAAGGAGGACTCAAATTGAAGTAACTAGTCCCCAGCTTATTAGTGGTAGCTAATTGGGTTAAAATGATCAAAGTTGTAGCTCCAATGGTTGAGGAGGACTAAAATCAAATTAATCAGTCCCCAAGTTATTAGTGGTAGCTGATTGGGTTAGATCGATCAAAGTTGTAGCTCCAATGGGCATCGTGTTCCAAGTATCTGGGCTAGGAAGTGCTCTTGGAAAACATGAAAATGTCATAGATATTGGGGATCAACTTGGTCACAATCTGACAATAGGTGTGAGGGGCATGTATAATTTTGATAACTATTCATGAGGTAGCATATGCAATCAAAAACAACTGTGGTAAAGTTGTCTTGAAAGTAGTCGTGGTCTGAGGAGATAGTCACAATCTCTGAGGTCATTTGTCGAGTGTTGTTTGTTGTGGTTAGGGAGATGTATTTGATTTTTAATGTGCCTCATGAGAAGTCCAAGGTGACTTCTACAATGTCAGGGCTAGTTGTTTGGTCATGATTTTGGGCAGTTTTAGAGAAGACCTATGTTTTCAAGTCAGATAGTTGGTCCATTAGGTAGACGAATGAATGAATGGCTGAGCTAACTTCAGAAGACCCCATGTCAACTGAGTGCTGCCTACATAGCCCCTATTTTAAGGGCCTTAGGCCAATATAGTTCTCCCAAAAGGGAAGAAGAGTTAAAGAGGTACATGCTTGAAATGATGAGTGTATGATGATGTTATAGCCTTTTCCATATTGTGTGATGGTGTATGATGTAACATAGGCTATGTGGTTTTTCATCCTTAGCAATTTTCCATATTGGTGATGGTGTATGCTAAAAATGAAATGAGTTTATTTATGCTTCAACAGGTTTCCATATTGGTGATGGTATATGCTTGACATAAATTGTGTTTGGTTGATAGTTTCCATGTGTATTGTTTTCCATAGAAACTAATGTGAATGGGCTATGATAATTTATATAACACAAATTGGTATTTGCATTAAATAAATCATGATGTTATGTTAGTGGGTAGAAAATGTTTTGGTTGTATTTTATCAGAAACATGTGATGTTTATGATAAAATTAAGTTGAAAGTTAGGTTGATAACTTTATAGTGAAAAGTATGAGATGACAATATGTGAGCATATAATTTTAAGACACTGCATCCTAAAAGATAAACTAGCATGTGACGAAGGTGTGTAAGAAGTGAAAGGCATGTTACTCTTTCATTGACAAGGACCATAATGATAGCATAGATAGGGTTATTGCAAATAAAATCCCCATTCATGCATTACGTCGTTGACCATTGGTTTTTGTTAGAGAAGTCAGCTAAACCACTTGACATTAAGTGAGCTCAAAGTCCCTTGGATATTTTGGGGTAATAGGTGTGTATGTGATATGTGAGGATAGCATAACCCTTTTTAGTAGGGATAACTTTGACCCTTTTATAGGTGACCCTGAGAATGACTATAGGCAAGTCCATGACTTAATAGTTTGTCAGTCAGTTGTTTTTTTTTGGTAGCCTGATCACTGCGGGAAGTCTACTTGGGGATGTTTTGTTTTGTGGTCATGTGAAGCTGATCGATGCGGGAAGCTTCTGAGAGGGTGTTATGTTTGTAGCGAAATTTGGGCATAGCCATCCTTTGAGGGAGTGGTCTATATGTTGCTTCATATGTTTTGATTTCTTTGAATAGTTGTCCTTCAAGGGAGTAGTCTATTAATTATAGCAATAATGCAGTTGTCCTTCGAGGGAGCAGTTTACATTTATAGTTTATGACCTTGTAATATTTTTTTAGGCATCCCAGTTATATATATATATATATATATATATATATATATATATATATATATTATTTTTTTATTTTTTTAACTAAACTTTTAGTCATGGACTAGACTATAGAGGTTTAGGGGTTTCCATTTTATTAAGACAAAGCATTAATGCTTAAAAAAGGGTTAACTAATTTTTGTAGGAAAAAAGGGTTGAAAGGAATAGGAATGAGGATGATGGGGGTTGTTCAAGGGATGAGCTCAAGTTAAACATCAAGTGAATGATTACCTGGTTAACAATAAAATGTTCACAGATGTAAGGCATTAAGGGGCTTAGGTTCTAGCCAGCCTTCGAGAGAAGACAGATGATAAGTGCCTGATCCATACTTGTGCATTATTATTTAAGGTCCGAGCCAATTAGGGGCAAACTTGCCTTGTTTGCTTCTTTCCATAGTGGTCACATGTTGATTTTATTTAAGGATGAGATCTCCAATTTTAAAATCTTGCTCTTTTAGATTTTTATTGTAGGCATGCTTGATATGATCTTGGTAGATATGAAGATGATTAAGAGCATCAAGACGATGTTCGTCGAGTAACTCAAGTTGTGTTAATCGATCTTGATGAAAGTCATCATTAGAGAGTATGTCATGTAAGGAGATGTGAAGAGAAGGTATTTTTACTTCAAGAGGCAAGACGGCCTTAGTTTCATATACTAAGGAGAAAGGTGTAGCACCCATAGAGGTTCGAATGCTAGTGCGGTAGGCCCACAAAGCAAAGGGAATGTGAGTGTGCCAATCCCTTTCAGTGTCATTGACCAACTTCATTAGGATTTTAGTTAGGATTTTGTTAGAAGCTTCTGCCTATCCATTTGCTTGTGGATAGTAAGGCGAGGAGAAACTGAGTTTGATGCCAAAAGCATTGCAAAGCTTTTAGATGGTTTTATTTTTGAAAGATTTGCCATTATCGGTGATGATCTTGTGAGGTACACCAAAATGACAGATGATGTGGCAGTTAATGAAGTCAATAATTTTGTCAGCTTTAGTGGAGATGAGGGGAATAGCTTCCACCTATTTAGTGAAATATTCAGTCGCTATGATAATAAACTGATGTCAGAGAGACGAAGGAGGGTTAATCTCACCAATTAGATCTAGGCCCCATTGTGAAAAGGGCCAGAAATCCTTAACAACTTGTAAAGCATGGCTAGGGACATGAAGTAGGTTAGCATGTTGCTGGCATTTGATACAACGCCGAACATAGTCACTATAGTTTTGGTGAAGAGTGGGCCAATAATAGCCTAGGTGGAGGATGTGCTTTGCAACCATGTTACCACTAAAATGTCCTCCACAAATCCCATCATGGACTTGTTTGATGGCATGAGATGTCTCAGTGGTGGTTAGGCATTAGAGAAGGAGACCGTTGAAACCTCATTTGTAGAGAAGACCCCTTAGCATGGTATATCAAGTAGTACTCTTAATAAAATCCTATCATCCATTGCTAGAGAGGTCAAGAGGAATGATAGAATAAGTCAAGTAGTCAACAAGTTGTTTATACCAAACATCATGTGGACTAGAGTTGATATTGCCAACAAAGTTGATGTCAGTAAAGATATATGAGGGCAATGCCAAATGGTGTACCGTGACATAGATTCTCAAGGAAGCAGATGAAGATGGGATGTGTGAGGTGAGAGAGGCCATTGTGTTGGCAAACTTATTTGTAGAGTGAGGAATAGTTTATAAGAGATAACGGTCGAAAGACCCTAACAATGTATCAACACGGTGTTTATATCATTGAAAACTTCATTTTTACAAAGATATGAACCATTAATTTGATTAATGACTAGTTGCGAGTTGACAAAGATATTGATTATCTTAATGCCCAAGAAAATGGTAGTTTGAAGCCCCAAAATTAAGGCTTCATACTCAGCCATGTTATTAGTGCATTTGAAGTCAAGCTTGAAAGATAGAGGCATGGGCTCGCCCTCATGAGGGATGAGAATGACTCTACACCCTCACCGAGTTGACATTTAGATCCATCAAAGAACATTATCATTTGATAAGGGATGTCATTGGTGGATAGCATGGCGATAGACTCATCAAGAAATTTGTAGTTAGTGAGTTGGTTATCAGGTAAAGGGGCATCTTCTAGTTGGTCAATGATCATTTGCCCCTTTATAGACTTTTGTTGAATGAATTCCAAATTGAACTTAGTGAGAAGCATGAGCCAATGAGCCATACGTTGGTTTTGGTATGGCTTGGAATGCATGTATTTGAGAGGGTTGGTGTGGGTGATGACATAAGTTTTGTGGTTGAGGAGATAGTGGCAGAGTTTGGAGGTGGCAAAGACTAATGCCAAGCAAAGTTTTTCGGTATGAGTATACCGAGTTTTGTAGTCAATGAGTGTTTGACTTATATAATAAACTACCTGCTCATGATGTTGTTCATCTCGATGCATGATCATGGCACCTAAGGAATGATCTATTGCCAAAATGTAAAGATAGAAGGGTTGGTCATCTTTAGGTGGAATAAGGACTGGTGGAGAGACAAGATAGCATTTGAGATCCTAAAAGGCCTCTTGGAAATCCTTATCCAAATTAAAGGAGACATCCTTCTTGAGGAGGTGATGGAAGGGTTGGCATCGATCAGATAGCTGTGAGATGAAGCGACGAATAGATTGAAGCTTCCCTTGCAGGCTGTGAAGTTGTTTTAGGTTAGTTAGTGGGGGCATCTCGAGTATGGCTCAAATCTTAGCTAGATCTACCTCAATGCCATGGAGAGAAATGATGAAACCCAAAATCTTCCCTGAGAGAACCCCAAATATGCATTTCTTTGGGTTGAGTTAAACATTATATTGTAGTAGGCAAGTGAATATTGTTTTGAGAATGGTTAGGTGGTCATAGTGAAGTTTGGATTTCCCCAGTAGGTCATCCACATATTCCTCCATGATTTTGTGGAGGAGATCATGAAAGATATAAGTCATGGCGCATTCATATGTAGCACCTACATTTTTGAGGCCAAAAGGCATGACCCTATAGCAGAATGTCCCCCATGGGGTGATGAAGGTGGTTTTATGTTGGTTTTCTAGGGCAATCAAGATTTGGTTATAACTTGAAAACCTGTCCATGATGGATAGCATCTCATGACCCACCATAAGATCAATAAGTTGGTCGATTTTTGGTAAAGGAAAGTCATCCTTTGGGCAAGCTAGGTTGAGGTCATGATAGTCAGTACAAATTTGAATTCCCCCTATTGCTTTTGTGACAAGGACAATGTTTGACACCCATTACAGATAATCAATGGGTTGGATAAATGAGATGGAGAGAAGATGTTGAAGCTCCTCTTTGACAAGGAGTGTGATACAAGGATGCATCCTGTGAAGCTTTTGCCTGAAAAGCTTAGCTTCATAGTTCGTGACGATGTTGTGGATGACAATGTCAGGGTCAATATCGAGCATATCACTATAGGACCAAGTAAAGGCTTTGCTATGGTCTGTAAGGAATGTGGTATAGTTGATTTGTTCCTGGGCATCTAAAGATTGACCAATCTTTAAAATGTGAGGAACATCAGAAGATGGGAGATTAATGTCAATAGTTTATTCGTTTAACATAACCTATGTTTCTGAAAGAAGTGAACATTGTATGAAGGAGTTGTATACACCCATGTAGGTGAGTATGGTATCATCATCCAGGCATTAGACAGTGTTGATGCTAGAAGATTCATTGTCTATCATGTCTGGATAAATGAGAGGAAGAGACCTTGATGCCCCACCTAGTTGATAGGTCAGGGGTTCCAAGTGAATGGTGTTTATGAAAAAAAAACTAGGAGGGATGGAGATCTTTGACTCCATAGGTGAGGGCGGGGAAATAGGTAAGGTTGGAGGAGAATGCTCTATGATAGTTTTATGGCAATGAATCTTAGAGGGTTTTGTAGGTTCTTAGAAACCCACGCCATGTCATTTCTTGGCATTTTTTATTGCCTCATCATTTGGAGGTTCAATGGGCTTGTGCGGACCTTGTTCATAATGCCAAAAGCCAAAACCCTTCCACACACACCTATGAAGATAGGTGCGAGAAAATCTAGGGTTGTTGAGGAAAGAGAAATCACAAGTGAATAGTCAAGGTGATGAGAGAGTATTTCCAACATTTGGGGCCCGATCTAGCCCTCCATAGGTGAGATTAGTTTGGAGATCAGGAGGACCATATGGGATGACCATTTTGATGTGATGGTCATAGTTAGGGTGGTGATGAAGTTTTCCATATTCCTACGGAGTTTGGAACATGTCAAGGGTAAGCAAATGATACTCCCCAAGTGAAAGGTGATGGAAGGTATCTTCCATAGGATCTTTCGTGGTGACTTGAGGAGTAGGCGTAGGTGTGACCAATGTCTGCAAGCTTGTTGAGGCTTCTACAGCTAGAGGTGGTGTTTGGGTGGATGTTTTCAAAGGGATGAGAACATCATTAGGTTATTAGGTTGTGTTGCATGTTTTAAAGGGGGAAGGGTCAACAGGAATGACATGAACCTGCCCTTCGTGTTCAAACTTGACACAATGATGCAACGTGGAAGGGACATAGGTCATGGCACATATCCAAGGTCATCCCAACAACATGTTATATTAGAACTCCCCCTCAATGATATATAAGAGTTCTAGAATTGTACGTGGGCTAACACGAACATGCAAGACCATAGTGCCAACAATTGTGGTAGTGGCATCGTTGAAAGAATGAAGAATTGCGTCAGTTTTTAACATGCAGTTTTGTGGAAGGGCTAGTTGATCATATGCATGGGTAGAAATGATGTTGATGCTAGCAGATCCATCAATCATAACCTACTTAATGAAAGTTTGATCAATGTAAGCTGTGATAAAGAGGGTGGCATCTTGATCTTCTAGGTTGGAGGCAGGAATCTCAGAATCACTGAAGGTGATGGAGGCAACGGTGGGTAACGTTTTGAATAAAGTAGCCAGTGGTTTGGGGTCTTTAGGTTGGACTTCCACTACCTATAAAGCTTTGATCAAGGCTTGGCGATGTTATGGTGAGCTTTATATTAGGTCATACAAAGACATCTTCATAGGGGTTTGGTGAAGTTATTTCACCATGGAGTCGCGAATTGCTCCCAAAGATGTTGGTTGAGATGTGCCCAAGATAGAAATCTTGGGTTTTGGTGGTGGAGAGGGCTTGGAAAATGGATATGTCCAAGGGGTAGAAACTTTCTCTTTTCCTTTATCCTTTAGGGTTTGGGACCTGGTGGCCACATTAATAGTGTTGATTTTGAATAAAGGGGGAGAAGGTAGTAGAGGGACCATAATCTCACGTTGGGATCCTGATTCAAGTGAGGAGGTTTGGGAGGCATGGGATGGTGTTGGTAATTTGTCAAAAAGGTGGTCAAGAGAATCCTCAATGAGAAGGGTGTCATTTTTTAGGTGTTGGAAAATGACAACCTTAAGAGCATTGTAATTCTCAGTATCATGCCCAGGTGTGCGATGATATAGGCAAATTTGAGTGTTGTCGAACCAAGATGGTTTTGGTCTGAGAGGTTGGTATGGCCTAATGGGTGGGAGAACAATGCTAGAAGACTGTAACAATCGGCATAACAACAAAGCATAGGAACCCACTAATGGGTCTATGCTCGTTGTTGCAGTAGGGGTTGACAACTTCTGTTTAGGAGTTGTAGAGGGAGTTTTTCGTACCACCTTTTTGGTTGCTAGTGTGGCCACACATGTAAATGGCACTTTCTTGATGAGAGGTGTCAAATTTCTTGGAGGAAATATGTTTTTGATGGGTAAAGGGAGTAATGGAGGTATTTTGTCTTTGTGAGGTGTTGGAATAGGAAGCACTCCTATTAAAGCGGAAGGATGTGGACCCAAGATAGAGGGCAATGGTGAAGGTGGGGGAGGAGTAGACCGACGTGGTTTAGCATTCTCCTTTAGTTTAGTGCAAGGACCACTATTGTGTAGGGCGAGGTTCAAATCTAACTTCACTTATGGGTGAGTCAGGTTTGATACAGGGCGAACACCAAGAGATCTAATATATTTCAACATGGTGGACATCTACAAGGGTTTAGATTTAGACATGGAAGGATGAGCTTCTGATGATTTAGAAGTGGAAACCCTATCCTCATCAGAGACTTTGGGGTAAATCATCGCAGAAGGGTTTGCAGTATAAGGTGAAGCTGGATGTGTAGGATAAGGAGCCTTAAGTCGCTCCCATAATGCCTCATACTCTAGGTTCGTAGGATGGAGGAATCCTAAGTTTTTTGCCAATCGAGAGAAGCGTTTAGATGACATTGCATGAGGCCTTATAGTCAGTCCTTCAAAGGATTTGGGTGATTGTGAGAGTGGAAACGTGTTGGATGCAGCGATCATGGGCCAAAGGCGAGAGAGAACCATCACCGGATATTCCTCAGCCGAAGTGGGTGAGGTGGCAAGTTCTTCTCTCAATAGAGAAGGGATTGGAGAATTTGGCTCTTCAAGCAGATAGAGGGCAGGGATGATCGTGCCTTCCACATGTGGTCTAGGAGCATGGAAAGTATGATCCTCCATTGGTGATAAGAAGGATAAGGGCGGGGCTACCGGTGTTGGTACCATCAAAGCATCCTCCAATATGGGAGAAGTCAAAGTAAACTCTCCTACGTGTGAAAGAGGGGTGGATGGAGGACTATTCTCCATCAGTGGAGGTAAAATAGGAGAGGAAAGCTCCTCTAAAGGGTGAAGCAAAGGGATGATGGCCTCTTCTTCATGAGGGCGTGGGGTATGAATGGTAAGTTCTTCCAATGGTAGAAGAAGAGGGAAGGTGGGGGCAAGAGGAATAGGTAATACGGGATCCTCACGAGGTAGAAGAATGGGTATAGGAGGTGTTTGATGTCATGGGGGTGATACAGGTGAAACAGGTTCATCCACGCTAGGAAGAGGGTGAGGCAAAGGGAGCTCTTTGTTACGTGGGGGTGGTATGGGTAAAATAGGTTCTTCTACCCATGGTGGAGAAATGGGTTGACCAACCTCTTTAGATTGTGGGAGAGGTTGGATAGGAATGAAAGGAAAGACCATGTCGACCGTGCGTATGTTGCATTCTTGAGGGTCATCGACCATGGCCTGAACATTGTTCTGACTTGGGAGATGGTTAGGAAATAGTTGCCTAAAGACATCTATGTTTTGGTTGGCCGGTGCAATAGGGTTATCCAAAACAAGGTCCCCTTTGTCTAACATGTCTTGAACAATGTTTTTGAGGGTTTTGCAATTATCTGTGTCATGACCCTTGACACGATGATAGTTACAAAAGTCATTTTCCCTATACCATGCAGGGATGGCTCATGAGGGGTCAAATTGGACAGGTGGTCAGATTTGAGGGAGGTTGAGGACTCCTTGCTTCATTAATTTATCTAATACGGAAGTGTATGATTCTCTTATTAGAGTGTATCGTCACTGTTCATATTGTTGTTGGAATTGTCTAGTGATGTTTTGCGTAGTGGAGGGCTCATATTGGTTGGTTGTGGTAGAAGATGGTGACCTAAGGACCACATCATTCGCCAATCCCTTAGACTTGGTGTGGGAAGAAGAAGATATGGAAGAAGAAGGGTCATTTGGTTTTGCATTGGTATTTTTGTTACCCAATTTGACCCTGTCTTCTTTGATTGCATGGAGTTCAAGCTTTCAGGCCATAGTGAAAGCTTCATTGAATGTGTAGAAAGTTTGAACCCACAGAGTGGATGAGATGTGCTTGGCACATGCTCGTGAAAAGAGCTCAATGAGCTCAGGTTGAGGTAGTGAGAAGGAGATTTGGTTGATCAAACCTCTCCAATAGGCAATGAAGTCTGCTATTGACTCATCCTCAAATTGTCTAATGGAATAAAGGTCTATGATGGAGACCTTCTTGGTAATATTGATTAAGAAATGATCGAGGAATAGCTGAGCGAGTTAAAGGAAGGTGAAGAGAGAATGACTGGCAATGGAGTTATACCAGTCAAGGGCGGCACCAGAAAGTGACATAAGGAATGTGTGAAGTAATAACACGTCATCGTGTGATATGAGGTAGCAAGCATGTCTAAGCACTCACAGATGTTGTTGTGGGTCCTCTTTACTCTAAAAGAAAGTAAATTTTGGGAGTTCCCACTGGCTAGGGTATGGTTGAATAGGAATTGAAGGGTGGATAGGTTCGTTGCAAATTTGTTCATATGAAAGAACACTCCTCAAACCTGAAACAAATGTCTCAAGGTTAGACATCTTATCCATCAACATCTTAATTAGATCGGCAGATGGATTAGCATGAGGGGCACTCCCTAAGTTTTAGGGTACCTGGAAGGCGTTGGAAGGCGTGTTTGAGGTACTTGGTTGCATTTGTGTAGGTGCAACATACTGATAGTTTGTCATAGGAGCCAATGTCGAGGCCAAGGGGGCATGTGCCGCGAAGTTGGAGGGCACAACTTGACTAGATGCCACCAAGGGTGGTTGAATGGTGGCGACACTAGTTAAAGGATAAGTGGTCACTCTCATGTTTATAGACATAAGAGTGGATGGGATAGAGACAATCAAGTTCTAGAAAGGTGTCAAACTTGGTTGAATTTTTTGCAGTTGAGGGGGTATGGAAACCCCAAAGGAGGTAGGGTAAGAAAGGATAGAAGGGGAGACCAAATCTTGAACATTGGCCATGGTTGGGTTACAGGTCGAGGCAGTGGCCTGAGAGATCATAGGTTGAGTAGCGGATGCTGTTGATATCATTGCCACTTCAACCAAAGAAGTTGGCATCCCATAAATAGGGTTACCCAAAAGATCTCACATTTGACTTCTAGCAAGATTATGTTAGAGAGCCTTGACATTGTGATCAAGGAATCTCTCAAAATCTTGATCCCCTTTGGGAACAATAAGAGGTTGATCGGGGGTAGGTTGGATAGGAGTATGCTCAGTGTCTGAAGTATACTCCATTAGATGACTTGGCACGAAGGGCAAAGGTGGGAGTGGCTGTTGACCACATGGTCAACAAGGGATTTGGCTTGACTATGTGTCAGGACCATCCAAGGAAAAAGGGGTTCAGATTTCAAAAACTATGTGTTTTAGTTTTAGAAAACCAGAATTCATGTTAAACAGAAAGAAATTTGGGTTTTAAGCTTGTTGTTTGGAATTTTTTTATATTTATTTATTGACAGTGACCGATGTCAGTTATTTAACTGATATTAGTTAGAAAATGTTGCCGACATTAGTCATAATCGATGTTGGTGGTTTGGTTGTCGACGTCGGTGGAGAAACCAATGTCAGTTTCTATGTAATTCTAAAAACATAGAAGATTGATAGTTTTTGGAAGAAAAAGATATTCTAAGTTCTTTTGGACTTCAAAATGGTACGACCTTACCAGCTCAAACACTCAGATAAAAATAGCATAATAAATTATTAGGAAAGCAACCTCTAAAATGTTAGATTCCTATGAATGAGTTTTAAACTCGTGGTGGCTTATGCCTTAAGAGAATGTGTTGGGAGTTGGGCTTGTAGAATAGTTCCTAGAGAAGAAGTCTATGGCTGGTTCCAGGTTGTGTTATGGTGCTCAAAGATATATGTGTTAGGTTCAGTACGTGGCCTGGTGCTAGGGCTTGCTTCCTTCACTTCACGAACCCAGAGTCGAGCTGGGCTGCCTAGCCAGAATATACCTTCCCTATAGTTTATACTCTGTTAGAGAATAGAGTGGGTCCTCCTCTTGGTGGTGAAATTCAATTAGGATCGTCGAGTGGGGTAAGGTATCCACTAGGTGATGAAATAATAGATGGGCCTTGTCTCAAGTAAGTTTATGTGTTTGATTTGAAGTGATTGTGGTTTGGTTGTGTCACATTTGTGCACTATGATTCATTCATAATGCTTTAATTACTAAGTGGGCTAAGTGTGCATCCAAACAAGAATGAAATGCAGTAGTTTTTAACCCAAATCAAAATATGTTATTCAAATGCAAACAAATGGAGAAGAGGTAAAGGGTATGAGTTTTATCACTACTCTATCATGCATGCAAGAAGTAACAAGAAGAAAAAGAGATGTTCTTTTTAACCTCTGCTAATGATTTCCTTTTAAAACAAAAAGATAGAAGAGGGGATGCAAGAAGCGAATATTTTTCTAATGCATCCACATGAAAATTTGATTTTTTAAAAGAAGAATGAACCCAAGGAAAACTCCAAGGGTCCCACTAGGCGTGCCAGAATGTTTCTCTAGATTTTCACTAATTGCATTCAAAAGAAAAAAAAACTAAAGTTAAAAGGTTTTGGGTTTGATGTTTCCCAGATTTAGTGCACACCGTATCCAAGCTTTGTGGGAGCTCCTCTTTGGCTATGGAGGAAACACCTGCAGTAAGAATAAAACTCAAAAAAGGAAAATGTTAGAAGAGGATATGGTGGACTGCCAAGCTATGCGCTCAGTCCCGGAAGCGTGAAGCTCCATAAGGGATGACAGTCCACTATTTAAAGATTAAAAGTATTGTAATGGAAGAAATGTTAAATGACTTAAATAAATAGAAAAGTAGAATGTTGTGTACCTGTTCCTTGTAGTATGTGTGTCTCAAAAAGCTACAGAAGGCTGGTTGAAGGTTTTGTCTGGTCTAGATGGGTTGTTTAGATGGCATTCTAGTTTACTGGTTCAGAACACAGTCATCGATGTCGGTTGGTCTATCGAGGTCGGTGGGGTAAATGGTGCCGACGTCGATTGGATTGCCGATGTCGGTAGGGGTTGTTGGCCTTGGATGGCTTTCAGAGTATCTCCGGGATGGATAGAGAGGTTTCTAGAAGTTTAGAGGTTGGTGCAGGGTTGCGGGAAGGTGAATGAGGTCTGAGGAAGGGTAAAGGTAGAGGATAGGTGTGAAAAGAGGGTAAGAATAAGGGGAAGGCCTTTCATCCCCTCCATAGAAGAAGTCGGGCCTCTCAACAGTATTTAGAAATATTAATGAAAACTAATTAATAATATATTCTAAAACTTTGAAATGAAGACTAGAGGACTTAGCTTTATAGGGTGAAGAACCAGAGGTGTCAGAATAGTGATTCCCATTGTGGTTGATGTGACCGGTGTTGTGAGCCAATGAAGTGAATATGGATTACTTCAATTTAGTAGCTTGAGGTCCTCGTACAATCTTTCAATCTAGTCCTTGGAATGATTTGTGCCAAGCTTCGATAGCCAGGAGAATGATAGTCGAGTTTTGGTGCTTGAAATTTCAGAGTGTGCGTGTGAATGTGTGAGAAGGCGATGGTAGCTCAATGTTAGAGCTTGGCTTAAGTAACCAACGTCGGTGATCTTGCCGGTGTCAGCCTAGGACTGCCGACGTTAGCCGAAGGTTGACTGACGTCGACAGAGTAAGAATAGGCAAAAGGGCTATTTTTAGCTCTTTACCCATTTTTCCACCCGCCAAGTGCCTTTTCCATTGGAGAATGGTCAAAACAAGGGCTTATGAGGCACGGGAGTTGGTTAGGGAGTTAAAATGGAGTGAGAATAGGTCATGGGTAGTTAGGATTTGGAGGACTAGTCTTAGGTTGACTCATAGGTTAAGAAACGGTCTTAGGGTGAGGTGTCCAAGGTGAGAGAATTAATTTAAAATAAGTAGTTTTTAAATTAATAAGGTGTGTAAGTGTGAGTTAGGAGTGTTAACGTTTAGAAGGGGACCAAGGGGGGGTTGACACGATATTGGTGTCTACATTTGCCCCTTTTTGTCTTGTGGTTTGTCTTGACGAACTGCAAGACAAAAATAAATGTAAGTTGCCTCAAGTATGGGATGAGGTATTCCTCCAGAATGTTTCTCTAGATTTTCACTAATTGCATTCAAAAGAAAAGAAACTAAGGTTAAAAGGTTTTGGGTTTGATGTTACTCGGATTTAGTGCGCACTGTATCCAAGCTTTGTGGGAGCTCCTCTTTGGCTGTGGAGGAAACACTTGCAGTAAAAATAAAACTCAAACAAGGAAAATGTTAGAAGAGGATATGGTGGACTGCCAAGCTATGCGCTCGGTCCCGGAAGCGTGAAGCTCCATAAGGGATGACAGTCCACTGTTTAAAGATAAAAAGTATTGTAATGGAAGAAATGTTAAATGACTTAAATAAATAGAAAAGTAGAATGTTGTGTACCTTTTCCCTGCAGTCTGTGTGTCTCAGAATGCTACAGAAGGCTGGCTGAAGGTTTTGTCTAGTCTAGATGGGTTGTTTGGATGGCGTTCTGGTTTACTGGTTCAGAACACAGTCACCGACATCAGTTGGGTTACCAATGTCGGTAGGGTTGTTGGCCTTGGACAGCTTTCAGAGTATCTAAGGGATGGACATAGAGGTTTCTGGAAGTTCAAAGGTTGGTGCAGGGTTGCGGGAAGGTGAATAAGGTCTAAAGAAGGGTAAAGGTAGAGGATAGGTGTGAAAAGAGGGTAAGAATAAGGGGAAGGCCTTTCAGCCCCTCCACAGAAGAAGTCGGGCCTCTCAACAGTATTTAGAAATATTAATGAAAACTAATTAACAATAAATTCTAAAACTTTGAAATGAAGACCAGAGTACTTAGCTTTATAGGGTGAAGAACCAAAGGTGTCTGAATAGTGATTCCCATTGTGGCTGATGTGACCGGTGTTGTGAGCCAATGAAGCAAACACGGATTGCTTCAATTCAGTAGCTTGAGGTCATCGTACAATCTTTCAATCCAGTCCCTAGAATGATTTGTGTAGAGCTTCGGTAGTTGGGAGAACGATAGTCGAGTTTTGGGGCTTGAAATTTCAGAGTGTGCATGCGAATGTGTGAGAAGGCAGCAGTAGCTCAATATTAGAGCTTGGCTTATGTAACCGACGTTGGCGATCCCATCGGTGTCGGCCTAGGACTACCGAAGTTTGACCAACATCGACAGAGTAAGAATAGGAAAAAGGGCTATTTTTAGCTCTTTGCCCGTTTCTCCACCTGCCAAGTGCCTTTTCCTTTGGAGAACGGTCAAAACAAGGGCTTATGAGGCATGGGAGTTGGTTAGGGAGTTAAAATGGAGTGAGAATAGGTCATGGGTAGTTAGGATTTGGACGACCTAGTCTTAGGCTAACTCATAGGTTATGAAACGGTCTTAGGGTGAGGTGTCCAAGGTGAGGTAATTAATTTAAAATAAGTAGTTTTTAAATTAATACGGTGTGTAAGTGTGAGTTAGGAGTGTTAACATTTAGAAGGGGACCAAGGGGGGGTTGACACTATATTGGTGTCTACACCAACCTCAGATGAGCCTCCCTCCTAGAAGAATAATCACTAAGTGAAAAGAGAGTAGGAGAGGATCTAGATAGTTGAAAGAATTTTTCATGATTGTGCCAAATGAATCTTGATCTAAAGCCCTGTCTTTGTTCATCTAAACTAGTCATGGATGATAAGATGAAAACTGAAGGTCCTTTAAAGAACACCGTGTAACATGATTCTCATGAAGATTACAACGAACGTATATAAAAGGAAGACACTCAAAGTTGAGATATTGAGTCCATGATCCACGAGAAGAGCTAATATTTACTGAACGATAGAGAGGTTTGGAAAGATCAAAAATTAGACAAGCTCTCACAAATATACTTCTCAATAACTTTTGTGTAGTTTCATTAAATAACCCACCCTATTGACCAACAGTTTAATGTGCTCTTCTTTTCTCAAGATATAAGGGATATTGTACAATTTGATCCAAATGGGAGTAACTAAGACATCCACCATAGTTGGGAAAGAAGGGTGACCATGGGCTAAAAATAACCCAAAATTGCAAAAGAACCATAGTCCTAAAGACCAAACAAAGACCAAATCATATGCATTTTGGAAAATAACTTGGAAAAACCTACAGGTGAGCATAGAGAAATAAGGAGCAACTATGGTACTCTACACTAATGAGGCCCATTTGACAATATCATAATGTGTGAAGGGAATCCCACACACTTACTAAACAAACAACGGTTATTAATATCCAAATCCATTTCTTAAATATCCTAGTTCGATTACTTCAACTTCGAGATCTCTATCAAAATATATACCGGAATATTTCCATATAAAAAAATGGTGAAGAAAAAGATACGACAAAAAAAAGATTCAAAATCAATAAATATTAAAAAGTACTATATTCTATTATATTAAATTTTCTTTTATTTCTCATACCTTTAATTTATTTGAAATATTAATATTATAATTTACAAACTAATTAAATTACACAAGATTTTGACTTTAATTTTAATTTAGTTACATATACATTTTATAATAATCTGACTTAAATTACGATAATATAAAAGTTAACATAACCTATTACAAAAATATATATCTTCAAAAGTTATTTTAAAAGATAGGAAGCTCCCTAGAACTTTAAAGAAGATATTTAATAGAAACTAAACAGAAAATTGGCATCTCCCATTGTGTTAATCCAAAAACTATCTTTGGTTTTTTTTACTTTTATTATATCATTAAGTAAGATTATTTCAAACGAATTAAAACAAAATTTCCGATCAATTAGACAATTTTATATTCTAATTTAAATAGAATCTATAATTATTAATCAAATCCCGCCAATAAGAAAGGGATTACCACTTACTCGATTAAGAAAACAAGCGGTAACAAACAACCCATCTTATACGTGTAGAATGGTAAGCCGTTCTTACCCCTCCCCACCCCAAAAAAAAAATAACAAACAGACGACAGGATTGCAAGATTCCTCTTTCGTGATAGCCAAATGAATTGCTTGATGTTCACGTTCACACTCCACGCATTACACATCAATGATTTAGCCTATAATGGCATCATCGGGCAATAAGGGAATTGGGTCTTTATCCAGATGAGTGTTCTCTATCATAGAGCCCCCACACTGAGTAACACCCTTGCAAAAATAATTTCATGTCAAACCTTGTTTTCCTCCATTTTAGTTTTTTTTCTGTTTTAAGGATCATAAGCCATAGCATTTTTGCTCAGCAATTCAACACTTAAGTGCACTTCACCAGTGAATAAGAGTGGGGTGACTTTCAATTTTTTTTAAACTGTTATTAAAATTGAAGAATTAAGTATGTTGTAGTTCAACAGTAAGAATTATGGTGTAAAAAGTGTTGCCTAACTATTTTTTAAAATATAAAATTGAAAAGATATCAAGAAGAAATAAGGTCAAGAGTCCTTAACATTAAATTGAAGAAACATTCTGTACATCTAATCTGTGTAAAAAAATAGGATTGAAAAATATTCTCTACACCTAATTCTTATAAAAAGCAAGATTTAAATTTAAAAAAACTGTAGAATACCCCACCATAAAAACTACACTGTGTTGCTTGTTTAGATGCAACATTTATGAGAAATTGACCTTCCTTGCATCATACGGAAATGTCACTTTCTCTTTTGAGACCCCTTTCAAAGACAATGACCGACACTTTGTAGTAATTGTAAGCATTGACCTGTGTCATGAGAAAGAATCTCAACATCCTTTGGCTAGAGCTTCATATATTTTATCATATTATCATACACAAATCCAAGCATTCAATTTGAGGTTGTTCAGCCATGAGTTCCCACCATAATTCCTCTGTCATTGGGAACATTGTTGTGGCATGCACACTTGTGATCTTTACCTTAATATTTCTTACCCTCTGGTTTTTTGTGTATCCTGGATGGAAGCCATGGAGGAGAAGGGAAGAAGCAATTCCATCACGTATTGTAAATGTTTTTTCTGAGGAACAGGTGAATCAATCGAGGTTTTCCAGAATTGGGTTGAGCCCTACTGTGGTACAACTTATTCCCATATTTGAGTATAATCCAGAGAACTTCAAAAATGGGCTTGAATGTGCAGTCTGTCTGTCTGAGTTTGAGGAGAATCAGAGAGCAAGGCTTCTGCCCAATTGCAAGCATTGCTTCCATATAAAGTGTATCGATATGTGGTTTCATTCCAATTCTACTTGTCCTCTTTGTAGAACCTGTGTTCAGCCTCATGAAATTCCTTTGAAAGCTGTGGAAATAGATGCCCATAGACAGCAGGTATCTGGGAACCATGATGAATATAGTGTTTAGAATTTTTTATTTTCTTGTTCCATATTTGTAATCTAAGAGAGATTTCTTCAACTAATAGAATAGGAAGAGGATCTTATCCTGTTGCTCATTCTCCTCCGTATTCTCATTATGCAGGATCTAGATTGGGGTATCTGCCATGCTGGCTTTGCATTTTGTTTTGTATGATTAGAGTTGGGTGTTAAATTAAAGATTAAGCAAAGCAAATTCCTAACTTTAAGAGCCGCCATTGAGATTACCCTCCAAGAGTACTTAATCTAGTTAACCTCCATGACTCATATCCCACATGACAAATCATAATTTCACTCAAGATATCGCTCTTCACCTCCAATTATTGTGTACGTGGAATAAAAATTTCACGGGATAATTTTTATTTAGATTTCTTATTTTTTCTCTTGCATGCACATTTAGATTTTTTTATGTATTTATTCTTGCATGTACATAATAATATGATACAAATAAAGATAGTATTGTATTGGGATTTTTAAAAATTGGGATCGTAAATTATAAAAATATGGGAGAACATATTAGTGTAGAGGATAGTAAGTCATTAACGAGATTGAGGTTGATTATTTGTGCACTTAAATATGGATTCATATGAGGTTGATTATTTGTATATTTAAATATAAGTTCATATATAAATATTTGCTATTATGACATATATTTTGAATATTTTAAACAAAGTAATATAATAGAGATGTGCTTATACTGGGCACCCCATGTCTAAGGTGATGCGATGCGATGCTCATATTGAAGATATTCCATTCTTAATTCATCAACATAAATCTTGACATGTTAAAACTCAAATATGACTAGATTAGAATCTTGTCTCTCAAGAACCATGTTTCAAATACTAAAACTATACTAACATTATGATGTTTGAAGTGTAAATATTATAAAGAATTACAAGTAAATGAATAAAACAACTATGGAAAGAGAAAGTCAACGCAAGAATTTATTTTGGAGAATACTGATGTATGAGAAGAGTGGGGTTGTGCCTCTCCATCTCTACTCTTATCATGCAAGATTACTAATCAATTACTCAAATTGAGCCTCTAAGATTACTATAAGACTTTTTATAACATTTCTATGCAATGGTCTATAAGCTTCCCTTGCTAAAAACCTTTCTCAAAGAACATGGTTCTCTATTATACTTAGTAGATCATACATCCTACAACTAAAATGACCAATACATAACCCTAAGGGCTATATTTATACAATAAAAGAAGCAATTGAACTACGTAGAGACATTATATGACATTTCACATAAAATGAGGCAAAGAAAAATGTTTCAATTTCTATATTTGGGAAATAGGTTTTTTATTGATTTCTTTTAAAAGTCAAATTCAACATGTCACACACACACACACACACACACACACACACACACACACACACACACACACACACACACACACACACACACAATGTAACATATTCAACATGTGAATAATTTATATACAAAAGATTCAACATATTCAAGAGGTGTCAAGTTTATGCACATGCTCTAATTTGATTTGTTTTGGGCTTAAGGGTGTTTGAATCACCCTTAGGAATTTATATATTGTTATGTTCTTAGCTTATGGTTTATATTGGGATATGTATCGTTGACATGTGGCATTTATAACTTTTGACTTAATCATTTGATAATCGTTAGGTTGCATATTGGTAGGAGTAGTTGATATTTTTGGGTTTATATATTTATTTTAGCCTAATTAAGGCATATATAGGAGGCATTTTTAGGATATTGGTCATCATATATTCAAAATTATATTTTTATTATAACGAATTAGTATTTATTTTCCCTTTAAAGTGGCTTAGTTATATTTTCAAATCTTATTATATTTATTTCACTTTATTTTTTGGATGTACTCTTATTTTTTAGCAAATGTGTTATTATTCTTGTATGAACTATTATATTGTGATATTTTTATGATTCTAATTTGTGCAATCTAGTTAGAGGGTATATTATTCTCTAATGGAGATGGTGCTAAGAAATGATGACACTTGGTACATGTGTTCAGACTACAGAGAACTCAATAAACTCACCATCAAATATAAGTTCCATATTAATGTAATTGATGATTCAATAGATGAGCTATATGATATTATTTATTTCAAAAAACTATATCTCTATTTAGAGTATCATCAAATCAAAACTAAAAAGATGTTCCTAAGATAAATTTTCAAACACATGGGCCATTATGAGTTTTTAATGATGTCTTTTGGTCTTAAAAATGTCATTATTATATATCAAAGTTTAAATTCTATATTTACACAATTTTTATGGAAGTTTGTCTTAGCGTTATTTGATAATATATTGATCTACAACAAAACATGGGAGGACCAGAAATATCATGTGTTTCAAATTTTAAAACTTTTAAAGTAGCATAAACTTTATATAAAACCTTATAAATGTCCTCTTGGGATCAAAACGGTGGAATACTTGAGTCACATTGTCTCTCATGAAAGATTCATGATGTATTCTCACAAGATCAAGGCCATAGTGGATTGCTAAGTGACTAGGACCCTCAAGATCCTACAAGAATTCTTAAGACTTACGAGATATTGTCATAAGATTTTCAAAAAATATGGTATCACATAAACACTACTCACATATGTCTTGAATAAGGAATCCTTCCATTTGAATAAGGCGGTGACTAGGGCATTAAAGGAATCTTAAGGAGGCCATACATACCCACTTCAGTTTTGGCTAGTCCAAATTTTTTCAAAACTTTCATTGTAGAATGTTATGCTTTAGATCATGGTATGGGTGCAATCCTCATGTAAAATTTGAAATCATCTACATGAAATATTTAAAAAAATGTACTGGAAGATGTACTATATGAAGGTTTATAATTAATTAAGGGAGTTAAAATCAACTCTTAAATAATATAAAATTGAAGCTATGTATCAACCAATCTGTCCTAATATCACTAGTTGTTAAACTAATTGTGTTGTAAGTGTGATTATCATCTAAACCCTATACTTCATAACTTCAAAACCAAATATATATGATTGTTTATATTCCTTTGTGAATACCTATAATAAAAAATCAGAGATAAAAATATGCAACACGTATTTACAAAAGGAATTATTTTACTACACTTATGCACAATTCTTTATCAATAAATAAATCTTAAAACAAACCTATTATATGATAACTTGTATGGCATGTTATTTCAAAATAAAACCTAAATTAAAAGTTAAATAAATAAATTTAATTGAAAACTAATTAATCTATAATTATACTTATAAAAGTAGACTTTAAGACAACTTAAATAATACTAAAGAAAACAAGATTGATTTGTGTTCAAGACAATGTCACAATGCAAGAAGCCTTATTCAACAAGCCATCAAATTATGAAACCTACCAAACTATGACAGATCAAATTCCCTAAAAATAATAACTGACTTATATACACTTTAATTTCATTTAAATAACATTAAAAATGTGTCCCACCTCTTAGGAACTCATTTGAATACTCAGACAATGAATTAAAGTTAACTAGCAGTTCTAGTTATTTTTAGAAAATCATTGAAAATGTCTAAAATGACCAAATAATTAATTTAGGACATTCATAAATTAAATAAAAGTCATAAACACCTAAAAAATAAAAATAAAATAATTCTAAAAATATAACTCAAGTCCCATATTGGCATCATACTCAACATTTCCTCCTTTGATGTAAATAGGTGAAATGCCTATCATCTCCTTAAATCTTCCATGAATATGTTTGTGCAATCATTTGTGAAAATAAAAACTAATCTTAAATTATCACATACTCAATTAAAAATAGTTTATCATTGACCAAGTCTCTAACAAAATGATATTTGAGTTTAATGCACTTTGTTCTAGCATGAAAAAGTAGATTCTTGGACAATTGTATTGCCTCATTGTTATCACAAAATATCTATGTTGGCTCAATTTGAGCCTATATAAAATCAAATAAGAGTATCCTTGTGTGAAATCTGATGTAAATTTTTTATATTCATCTTTAATAGAAGTTAATGTAATCATATCATGTTTCTTTGAAAACTAAGAAACGGACCCACTTCCAAGAGTAAAGTAATAACTTGAAGTTAACTTCATGTCATCAAGAGATCCTCCCCAATATGAATCTTTGTATCTAATTATATATAACTAAATTATTATTTTAAAAAAATACCATGATTATAATTAAATTTTTTATATCTTCAAATTCTCTTCACTACTTGAAAATGATTAAGTGATGGTTTACCCATAAATCAAGAAACTAGTGGAATCCCATAACTGATATAAAGTATTATCATATTGAGATACATCAAACCTCCCACCATGCTTCTAAAATTATTTTCATCCGCTGAAGGACTTCCATCCCCCCTCATAATCTTTTCTCCACTTGTAATTTGTGTGTTTTTAAGCTTCGAATCTCAAAGATTATACTTCTTTAGCATGTCCTAGGCATACTTCGCTTGACAAATGAATACTTCCTATTTATTTTTATGGATTTTCATAGAGTTACCTATAAATATCAAGTCATATACATAGAGACAAACATATAAAATATTAGACTTAGATGCTTGTATGTATAAATTTGGTTCATTTTTAATTATTACAAAGTCTTGATCAAATAACCACATATAAATTATTGGGTATTAATATCTTATAGATTTATTCAACTTATAAGGATCCTTATTCAACTTATATACCCAAAATTCTTTACACTTTACCTCAAAATATTGTAGCTACTCCACATATACTTCTTCTTTAATCACTTTATTTAGGAATCTAATTTTGACATTCATTTTATAGATTTTCCATACTTTTAGCAAATACAATAATAATTAGTCTTATAGTATCTTGACATGCCATAGGTGCATAGGTTTTTTCATAGTCAACCTCACATATTTATACAAATCCTTTTATAACTAGTCTATCTTTTAATTTGTCAACTATGCCATCACTTTTAACATAAGTCTTGGAGACCTAATTTGTACCAATGAAATATTTATTAAAATGAGGCTAAAATAAATTGCACGTATCATTCCTCTTAATTTAATCCATCATTAATTTAATAACATTAACCCATTCTTACCAACTCAATAACTAAGCTTGTCCTAGATAATGGTGACATTATTACCGAGGATAATGAAATAGGGGAACAAGCTAGGGCTTTCTTTTAGAATCTGCTTATGGAAGAAAATAATAATGATAGAATCGATAGACCTATGAATCAATTTATTGATAAAATCCCCTGTTTGATAACGGAAGAAGATAATCTGGAGATGTTAAAGCCTATATCCAAGGAAGAAGTCCATGTTGTTTTATTCTCCATGGGTGCTTAAAAAGCCCCAAGTCATGATGGCTTTCCTCCTATATTCTTTCAGGAATATTGGGAGATAGTAGGAGCAGACCTCACGGCTGCTATGCATGATTTTTTTAGATCAGGTAAACTTTTGAAACAAGTTAATAATACCTTCATAGTACTTGTTTCTAAAAAATCACAACCTTCACACCTCACTGATTTCAAGCCCATTAGTCTATGAAACATTGTGTATAAGTTATGTACTAAAATGCTGGTCATGAGGATTCAACCTTTGCTAGACAAAATTATTTCTCCTGCTCAAAAAGGTTTCATCTCGGGCAGGCAGATTCTTGATGCTGTGATCACCACACATGAGACTATTCACTCCATGGATAAAACCAAAATCCCTAGGAGGGCTCTCAAGCTTGATATTTCTAAAGCTTATGATAGAGTCTCATGGAATTTTTTGTTCCAAGTGATCAAAAAAATTGGGTTTAATGATAAAATGTCTCACTTGTTATGGAACGCGGTCTCTTCTGCAAAATTCTCAGTGCTGGTTAATGGTGTTCCTAGAGGATTTTTCTCATCCTTGAGAGGAATTCGTCAGGGAGACCCTTTCTCCCCATAATTATTCATCATTATGGCTGAGGCACTGGGAAGATACATACAAGTAGATATAGCCTCAAAAAAGCTAGTGGGCATCAAACTTGCCTCCTCCCTTCATCCTATGGTGGTACAACAGTTTGTGGATGATACCATCTTCTTTGGCATCTCATCAATGATTGAAGCTAGAAGATGGAATAATATCTTAAATAATTATGCCAGAGAGTCGGGACAAAGGATAAATTTCAAGAAAAGCAATGTGTATTTCTTCAACACTCCTAGTGAACTTAGACATATAATCATTGATATATTAGAATGTGTTGAAGTTGGCCTACTAACTACCTACCTGGGTCTCCAACTCTCGATCAAAGAGGTATCTCCTATATTTTGGAATGGAATTGTGGAAAGAACGTAGAGGAAACTTCTTGGTTGGAAGGAGAAACTACTCAGCAGTGCTGGTAAACTGTAACTTCTTCGGGCTTCGCTGCAAGGTATTCTTACATACTTCCTGTCTCTTTTTAAAATTCTTGCATATTTTTTTGAGAAACTAGAACAGATCCAAAGGAATTTTTTATGGATGGGAATGGAATACAAATAGAGAATGTCTTTAGTCAGATGGGAAAAAGTGTATCTTCCAAAATCTCATGGTGGACTTAATATGAGGTCCATCAGAAACATGAACAAAGCCCTTCTCTCAAAAGTTAGTTGGAACCTGATCCATAAAAACAATGATTGGGGGGAAATAATGTATGCCAAATACATGCATAGCATTGATGATTCCAACTTTCTTCAATAGACGGGATTACCCCAGGGATCTATGATATGGAATAAAATGCTAAAAATTAGAAGCCTTCTCAAATAGGGAATTATATGGAAACTTTGAAATGGCCAGCATATTAAATTCTAGGATGATAGCTGGTTAAAGGACAAGGCTCTCATCACACAGGGAAACTATGGAGAGATTGCTGACTTGAATACTCAATTTTTTGGAGATAGGGTCAGTGATTATATGGAAAATAACAATGGGATGAGGAGCTGGAAAAATCTTTTGGATTGCAGTGTGCACCGGCTTGAGATTTTCTCAAGAGTTTAAGAGATCTAGCAGTGCATTCAAGAGATCAGAATCCCTCTCTTTCCCCAGGAGGATGAACAATACTGGTGGCCAGATAAGAATGGACTGTTCTCTGTCAAATCTGCTTACCATCTGCTCATTCCTGAAGCTCAAAATAAAGATGTATGGAAAAAGGTTTGGAATCATAAACTTATTCCAAAAATTAACATGTTTTGGTGGGCTGCTGCTCATAACAAAATCCTTACTCAGGATAACCTTCAAAAGAGAGGGTTTAATTTGGTTAATAGATGTTTCCTATGTGGTTCAAAAGAAGAATCAATTTCACACCTCTTTATCCACTGTGTGTTTGCCCAGGAATTATGGGGCACAATACTTAACAACTTTGGTATTGAATGGGTCTACAATTCTAACCTTAAAGAAGTAATTCTTAGCTGGAACCCAACCTTCACACATCCCTGGCTTATGGAATTATGGAAGCAAGTTCTGCCATGTTTGATTTGGACTTTATGGAAAGATTGCAATCACAAAATTTTTAGGGACACTGCTAGAAATGCTTCTCAGGTGTTTAACTCCTTTGCTAAGACCATTATGGAAAGTGTTACAACAGCTCATATTCATGTTGCGGAGAAACCTCTATCTCAAATTGAAATCCAAATTGTAGCCAAATGGAAGTTTTCAAACTAGAGATCTGGGCATAATAACTCCAAAATACTACAGAGACTTAATACTAAATGGATCCCCCCTAAACCTAACTAGATGAAACTCAACTTTGATGGGGCATCCAAGTTGGATGGTAAAGCTAGTGGAGGAAGAATTATAAGGAATGATAAAGGATGGATGTCTATTGTCTATGTTGGTGGAATTAGATGCCAGAGCAATAACTATGCTGAAGCAATGACTTTACTATGGGGATTAAAGTTAGCTAATCCCTAGGAATAAGGAACTTGAATATACAAGGAAACTCTAAGATGGTCATAGATGCCATTAATAAAGCTTCAAATGTGGGAATCAAGATAAAAGACATCATTACTGATATCCAATTTCTTTTACAAAATTTTTCTGAATCAAGATAAGAAGGCAACAGGGTCGTTGATGCTTGTGCCAATCTTGGGCAGCAATTTTTAGGTTGGAGGGCGTGGTGACAAGGTGTTCATATTCCCTTAAACATTAGGGATATCATTCAAAAGGAGACGACTTGTCAAGAATGAGGCATATTGATGACCCTAAAAAGACCCCTATTGATACCCCTAGCTCCTTTATGAGAAAGAAGGGCAAGAAGATAAAGGTTGATGAAGAGGAAGAAAATATTAAAGAGACTTCGAAAGGGACCCACAGGAATTCGGGTAGGGCCATGGGGACCAAGGTGGAAAATCTCACAAGCCTTCCAAAATTAATAAGGAAGGATTCCCCTCTGGAGTGCGAAGGTCAGGGTAGATTGCTGGTAAACCAACCTTGAAGGCTACACTGATTTATTATTCAGAAAGTGCTTTGGAAGAAGCAACCCAGGAGGAAGAGTCCGAGGAGCTAGAAATCCAAGAAATTTTAGAGGACACTGGAGGGAAGCAGGCTATTAGGGATTTTGAGGTTACTGAGGAGTAGGGTGCTGACACTATGGGAACTACTAAAAATAAGGGGAAAATGTATGTCGAGGAAGCTGATGAGGGCACTGAGAATGAGACTAATTGGAAAATTGAAATTGGGGCCCTGAAGGACTGCATTCAGAAGCTGGAGAAGGTCTTTGCCAAAGGGCTTCGTAATACAATTCTGTTGAACATGTCTATGCTGAAAGTGGTGGGTAATACTAGGTATGTTGACAATGTGGAGAATGAGAAAATCAATGATCTTATCAAATCAATAGTTATGTAAGGGGAGACCTCTCTGAATTTGGTCTTCTTGTGGCTTGTGTTTTGTTTTTGTCTGTTGTTCTCGGTTGTGTCATCGTCTCTCTGAAGGCATTTTTTGTTTGTTTGCCTTCTTGTCTTTTTTGACTGTATAGGGTTTAGCCCCTGGTTTTCCACCTTACTTTATCAAAAACATTAACCCATTCTTTCTTTTAACTAACTTTTGCATAATTTTTAGGTTCAGTAGTCACAAATAATAATGTAAATATAGTATTTTCATTATAAGAATCTTCAAATAAGTTACATTATAGATGTTTTACCCTTTTGAACCTCATATCATATTTTTGATCTAATATCTGATTGACTATATGAGGATTCAATAAATGATTTTTCTTTCTTGGTGTTGATGTAGATGGATGAGTTCTAGGTTCAGTAGTCACAAATAATAATGTAAATATAGTATTTTCATTATAAGAATCTTCAAATAAGTTACATTATAGATGTTTTACCCTTTTGAACCTCATATCATATTTTTGATCTAATATCTAATTGACTATATGAGGATTCAATAAATGATTTTTCTTTCTTGGTGTTGATGTAGATGGATGACTAGTCTCTTGCAAAGAACTAATATTATTTCCTGTTGAACTAGAAAGATGTGTATGACTTTGTAATCCCTTAAAATCAAATTCAAGAGTATTCTAACATTAATTTATTACTTCTTTAGTTATATGGTCAGAAGCAACATGCACCTTATTTTTTAAAAAAAATCCCTAAAAATAATTGTGGATTTACCAGTAGGATTATAAAACCAGCATGTCTTACTTTCATCACTATATCCTGTGAAATTGTGATCAATACTATTAGGATAATTTATAGCACCATTAACTTGATTTTTTTAAATTTTCATGCTCCCATTTCCTTCAATTTTTATGGAATTTATATCAGTTAACTACACTTGGATTTTGAATGAATCATCTAACTTGTTGAAATCATATTTTTGACTTGTCCCTAATTTAAGGAATTTAAATCAAGAGAAAATAGACTATTTATGTATACACATAATATTTTTAAATTTTATAAATTACTAATATTTTCTCTCTTGTAGGAACCCATCGAATCATAATGTCTCTACATGCATGCCTTAAAAGTTGCACTGGGAAAGGGGTTAGCAGACCTTTGATGCTTTGCTAGATTATTGGCCCCTATACAACTACTTAAAACCACTATAAGATAATCTTATCTAATTTCACAATGTGATCACATGAAGTCCTAATATGAATGATAAATATCATGGCAACTTCTAGATATCAATAATAAAATCTCAACAAACAAATAAGCACACACAATAGCACTCAAAATTAAGTCAACATCCAATGGTCCTAGAGACTGCAAATAAGGGGCATGTTCAAATGCCTCATAATTGAAGAGACATGACTTAGTCAAATATCAAAAAAATCAAGAATGACATATTCAAATGTCCATACAATAAACAGTGACATATTCTAATGTCAAAGAAAGTAAACAAAGGCATGGGAGTCATAAACAAAGGATCATATTTAAATACTCAAATAAGTAAGATAATATAAATGCATGACACTCAAGGAATTTCATAAATGAAATCATAATAAACTGGCATAAACATATCATAGTAGCCCATGGATTAAATGTGTTAGCAAAAAACTTCAATTGGATAGCATATCAATTCCCTTGTATAAAATATAATCATGGATAAATGAATGTGTAAGTATATATGAACTCAAACATGATAATGAAGAGACCATAAAATGATATAACCTGTGTGTATCAAGATCAAAGAAGCAGATGCCCCAATGTCCATATGACATGAGTAGAGATAAGGCCCAACATATAAAATAGGAATAGATCATGTATATATGTATGCATGTATCACACTCACATAGAAGTGTGAATAATGTGTATTTAGAAGTAAATGATATTATATTCATCAACATAAAACTAACACATAGATGCCAATGGTCCAATAGAATATGTTTATGATGGAAATATTTTTGGATTTTTGAATGTCTTTGATTTTTTTGGTATTTTTTAAATATGTGAAGTTTTTCAACCTTAATTTGGATCTTTGACATTGTTTGCATCATGATGGGATAAGTTTAAAAGGTACACAGCATGTTATCTCCATGTTTTACATGTGTAGCATAAGAACTAATGTTATTATTTTTAATTTGTATTAATTTTCCTTCATGAGAAAAAGAAATACCTTGCTGATTTGGATCAATTTTAGCTTCCATTTCATATAACTAAAATCTATGCTTTGTAAATGAGTGTAATAGAGTATGGGGTAAGACCCATATTTTTTTAAGGACAACATAGGGCCCACAATCAATAGGAATAAAAAATAAACCCAATGAATCTTTTTGTTTCCCCTTATCATATATATCATTAGAATGGTACCTAAGTTGTGAAAAACATCTTTCATTACAATAGTTTTCTGATTTTGTAGTATCAATGTGATTATGTCAAAATTAAGCACCACTCATGAATAAATTAATTATTAAATCTTGGTTACATGAAATATTTTTGTGATGTTACCCTTGGTATTTTTGTATAGGACATGAATCTTGGATTCGTCCCATGTTAAGTAACACTTGCAAACTAGTCATATAAGGATTGAAATTATCACATTTTTGTTCATAATGCTCCTTAGGTAATTTATTGCCTTCCTTTATATGAGAGATAAAAATTTTGTATTTAGAGGGAGGTATGTTAAATTCCTTTGGATGAGTAATTATAAAGGAAGCATATCTATGCACATCATTATATAAATAGGTAAATGACTCATATTTTTTATTTAATGCTCTATCCTTTAATGGGGAAAGAATACCTATACTAACTATAAATTATAATTCCAAATATGAGGGTCTAAATGCTATCTCATATGATTTACTTTCAAATTGAATATTATAATCTTGAATGGATTCATCATCATGTTGCTTTAAATTATGTAAATATGCTAATGTAAGTTTTGGCACATTGTGTATATTGAAATCCATGAAGAAATCATTTTCCAATTGTGAAAAATTGGTCAAGGAACCTTTTGGTACACTATAGAACCAATTTTGATCCTCATCATAAATGCTCCTATGGAATACTTTTAGAAATAGCTTGCCATCTTTTACCCATTGACCAAAATAATGGGCATAGTTAATCATGTGGTTGAATGGGTCCTTGTGACTCATTAAGAGAGGTAAATATGGTAGTTCAAAATCTTGGGGATAAGGATATTCAAGTAGACATTATGAAAGAGGTTAATTGTTAAATGAAGTCACATTTTCATTAATATTATGGAAATCCATTTGCATTTGAATTGTATAAATCTATTTTTGAATATCCCTAATAATGATCATCATAGAAATAAGATATTCCATAAGAACAATGTTTTCTATCATAGGTGTTATCATTGGTTCCAACACAACACATTTTTTGAATCTAGGCATATGAGTATCATCATCCTAATGAATAAAAAGTACAAGTTCATGATCACTAAATATAGGATATTTTGGTAGTGGTATTGGATCTTTGAATTTTGGCACTTTTGGTATATCATTTGCATAACTTGGACCATTGGAAGAATTTGGCTCATTCACTTTTGTTAAGGATATAACAATTAGAGCTTGAGGAATATTTTTAAAGGAATTTTTTTTGGTATAATAAAAAACTTTGGTAAAAATGCATCTTTTGTATGATTTGGCACAGTAGGAACATTTTTCACTTTAGGTTTGTATTGATTTATTCTTCTTGATGGCTTAATATTACTTGGTAAAGAGGCCATGATCTCTTGGTTAACCTTTTTAAAAAAATCAATATCAAATGAAGGTAGGAAAAAGTCATCACCTTTGACTAGTGGGATATTATTTGGAAATGTTGGAATAGGAGGGGTTTTGATCAATGAGGTTGAAAAAACATCCCATTTATAATCATTTTGTAAATTCTCCATGATATCCTTATGGAGTTGTCAAAAACTATCATGATAAAATGAGGGAACACTTTTTCCATGTGAAACCAATTTTTGTGTAGAAGGTAAAGGCAAATGCTTTTGATCTTTCTTAAGATGGATCAACTTATTTTGTGATATGGTGGGAGCATGGAACTGATTAGAGGGATATAAACTATCAACATTCAATGATTTGATACTATATGCTTTAGCACTTAGAATAATGCAAGAGTAATCAATTTTGATTCCTTCTTTGAGGGAGATTTGGATAGTTTCATAATCATAGCCATCAAATCAATCGATATCATCCATGATGAGAGAGATAAAGAGCATAAAAACTAGGACAAGGAAAGAGATAATAATTTAAAAGAGGATACTTATACAATAATTATGCTCAGACATAGGATTCACCAAATGTTTAACCCTAAATTGAATGTTGAACCTACTTGGTTATATATGGTTAAGAATATAAAAATGATAATTCACAAGGGTGATAGTCAGATCTACAACAAACCAATTAAATGCTAAACTCAATTGTAATGTATGTTAAAAATATTAAATTGAGATAGGCTAAAAATAGAAATTACAACTATGTTATAAATGGAAATGACAAAGAAACAATGTAATTAGTTGATTATGATGCTGACGTGGTTTTTGATTTGGAACAAGTAAGAAGTAGACTGGAACAAGATTTTGAAATATTCATTAAATTATTGATTGATTACCTCTTTAGCCACAAACACTAGCATCAACCTTGGACATTAACATCAGTCTACTATCTAAACTAGACACAGGTGTCCTATGTAGAATACCTATTATAAAAGCATGTGACCACCTATATGATTATGGATTTGTCTTCACCTTTACTTGGGTGCATTAATATATGGGTCATGGAATGTAACTCCTTATGAAATTTTAAAAACCTAGTTCTTCATATTCATATTAACTTAGAAATAATGTGTTATTGGACTCACATTGTCAAGTTAACCCCAAAGACCCCTCTATCAGTGGGTGATGCCTACATAGCCACTACTATAATGAGGGCCTTAGATTGATGTATTTCTCTCATAATGTGTTGGCTTATGTGTGCACAAGGGTGTAATATGTAAAAATAAAGTACAACAATGACCCATCTTATAACTTAGCAAATCAGGATCTTGGGCTACTCCTTCATTACTTCATACATGTAGATGTGTAGTCCCTATGACTAATATGAAAATAGGAATAAATAGGGAAGTTTTACTCAATTGAATTCTCTTTGAATGCTCTTCAGTATGAATGCTAGGTTCAGAATGAATGAGGAGTGATTGTGAATATATACCACTCGTATTGGGAAATATCTCACATTAAACCATTAGGATACATTTCATTTAAAAATTATGTGATTTTAGGAAAATAGACACCTACATCAGGGTAGGATACTAACATCCACATAAGGGTTTAAGATTGATACTTATGTCTTAGTACTTAGAAAATAGGTACATGCTTAGAACTTGTAGGGGCATAAGATAAGAATATTTTAAGTAGCTTATACAAGATAAAAGGTCTAGGTCATCAACATAAGACTTGTTAGACCAAAAGATAGGCCAAGTGGCACAAGATCGAGTAGATGCAAGACTTTCAAAAGTGGGAAAGGTTCAAAACTTAGAGGAAAAACCAAGGTTTGAGTTTACAAAGTGTACAAGACTAAGGTGCTATATAATTAATAAATATCGTCTACATTTACTAGAGATGAAGTTTTTGAAAATAAGGGTTTCAACCCTAACTATAATTTTTTAGTATTAACTATAATGAAATTACTTAGATGATTTGAAACATTAGAATAATATATCATATAATTATGAATAGAATAAGTAGATCCACAATAGTAATTGGTGAAAAAGTTAAATAATTTAATATTATGATTGATCCAATTCGAGGGGCCAAATTCCATAACAATATAATAAGATCAAAATTCATATTATGATGATAAAATACCAACCATTATTGTTTGGTTTTTCTATTGTAAATTTCATGCAAGACTGAGGTCTTACACACTCATTTGAAGCACGAAGCTTAAGACTGGTTCTCGTATGTTTTTATTGCACAATAATACTTAGTTATATTCTTTATGTCAAACATATATTCAATTATATATTCCATTAATGCAAATATAAACTATTATAATCCTTGGAGTTCTAAGTTCTACTACCACAATTACATAGATTAGCAACATTATAGTTTTAAATTTACTTCTTATAAAAGAAAAAATTTGCTAGAATTCATGCTATGTAACTCACATGACATCATTCATCATGCACACAAGAATTTTGATATGACCAAAAACTATATATAATAAGCTTAAGCATCAACATTAACAATACATCTATCCATCATCATCTTTTTAGTCCATTACAATAAGGGTATTTATACTTATTCATCCCTGACCAAGTGTTTATAATCATTAATGACTTGAGTAATTATCCAATGAACTCCCAATAGACTGGGAGTCATGGCATTCAACAAAATCCTCTTACGGATTCAAGCCTTTGCACCCCTATATTTATGCTCTATGTTATATCTTTGTTGATGTGTGTTCGTCTCCTTGTGGGCCAATGCAAAAATTCCTATGAATAAGGTTTGGGTGTCCCATATGAATCATTCCTTTAACTGATTCCACTTCCCACATGCTCCCCTAGTCTTCAACTTTAGTTCTAAGTCCTAAGTCTTTGGATTCCTTGTGACTAATTCTTCTTTAACTGGGTCCTCTCATATTGGTCTTTCCATGCTATTATATTTTTGTGCCCTGTAGGTTCCATGCCATGGTGATTTTATGCCTATCAAGTTTCACACCATGGTCCTTCCTTGCCATGGTGCTTTCATGTCATGTCAATTATAAACCAAAATGGAAAATACTTATTCAAAATTTGGAGCTAACATCACCCCACACTAAGCTCTTATTCCATCCCACACTAAGTCATGCTAGTGGCACCCATCAAAAATTTGGGTCATGTCTACTCAATTTCCTTCTTAACATTATCCTAATAAAATAATTCCTTGAAAAATTTGGCCATTATTTCTTATAGATTTCAACATAATTTCTAGTTTACCAATGATTATAATCGAAGATTATGTAAGTAGAAAACTTGGAGACCTAATTGTCTATGTGTAACACCAATTCTAGATACTACATCTCCTCAATTACTAGAGGTAGGAGAGGAGATGATGGATCCTTCTTTGTCGAGGATGATTGAGCCTTCTTTGATTTTTATGTCATACTTGTTTCTTTTTCTTCCATACATTAAACTTGTTCTCCTAGAGTCTCTTCCCTTATAATAATTTTGTCTCCTTCATGTACCTCTTCTTCCTTTGGTATCATAAGTAGTGGTTGAGTTCTTTGGGAATTTTTCATAGGCCACATCATCTTTTGAGGTGCCTGAAGGTTGACTCAAAGTCATCCAATGTTCCCAAAAGAATACATGGTTATAGTTGAATGATTCAACCTTTTAAGCTTGAATGTCCTCTAATGGTAGACTTCTACAACCTACTACCTATAACTTTAGACATTACTAGTATATTTATTTTACATAACCAAACTTATAATACATGTCCACAAATTTACAATGCCATCTATAGGCTGCTATGGAAATTAATTCACTTATATCATCTCTAGATTTTCTTTTCTCAACTCTGTTATAAACTTGTTCTCAGCTTTTTAAATCTTAAATAGTCGTAAAGGTAAAATGTAAAAAGAGTTTAATTTACCTACTTATAATCTCAAGAGGGGGGTCACCATCATTAATATCTTTCCTTCACCCATCATATCATATCATTAATATATATCCTTAACAAACACCATGATTAAATAATTTATTTTGGAATGTAATGATTGTAATAATATTGTCATGTCATGTTGTTAGCACACTTCTTGGCATAAATATTATTTATCCATTAATGGCACATCTCATCTTGTGCCTTCCTTTAGAGTGGATAATAGTTGTGTCCCATATTTTCCTTACTATGGAAGATAGTTGCCTTTCAAAATTCAAACTAATAGTGGGAAGACCCTTTCCTTAGGCTTCATAGTTCATGTGCCTTAAATAACTTATGCATCTTTAACACTTTTCACGCCCAAATACTTTGTGCACCTATGTAATCTGTGCACATGACTCAAGGTTTTTTATTTCTTTTTACCCCACACTAAAATGAGTCATTGTCCTCCATGAAATTAAAAATAAAACATTAACACAAATTACATTAATAAATGTTTGTGAGAAATGAAGGTCGCACTTTTATTGAAAATAATAAATCCTAAACTAATGGCAAAATCCTTATTAATTACAATACTTTAACTATTCAAAAGTGAAATATGATCGGAGCTGATTTTTATTATAATGTCCAGGAAGGAACTGGCCATCCAACCTTTGTAATCAACATGCTTCAATAGGTCAAATTCTATGAATGATGAAAGGACCATCCCAATGAATCTAAAGTTTTCCAAGGTGGCACACAAACTTGGAGTCATATAGGAGGACTTTCATGCCTGGAGTAAAATTTGTATGCTTTAAGTGTCGATCATGCCATGCCTTTTATTTACATTTTTATACATCCTAAATCCAATGAGAGAGGAATTGAGCTTCATCAATTTGTAACAAATTATCTAAGTGTGATTTTAAGGATGCCTCCTCATCCAATTTTCCTATGCACATTATACATAGAGATGGTACCTCAAAATCAACTAGTAGGATTGCCTCCTTTCCATTTACCAAATTAAAGTGTGTGCTTTTGTTTAGGCACTTGTAGGTCATTTGGTATGCCCACAAGACCATATAAATCATCCCAATTAGTTTCACCAATATTGAAAATCTTTGTTAAAGTGGTGCCTAGGATTTTGTTGATGGTGTCGATAGTGCCATTGGCTTGAGGATGGTACAATATCATATTGTGGTGTGCAATCATGAACTCATTAAACAAGACACAAATTGTTTCATTTATGAAATGGATAGTATGATCACTAGTGAAGCTTAATGGGCATCCAAACCTAATTATTATATTCTCCCAAATGAAGCATGTGGTAGTGTTAGTAGTAAAGTATTTTGTTGGCATAACTTTAACATAATTCATAAGGTAGTTAGTTGCTAAAATAATGTACTAGGATAATATTCTCCATCTAATCAAAGTGATGGGGCCAAAAAAATCAATTGTCCATTTCTTGAATGGTTCATAATAAGGTATTGGTTGTAAAGGCATGAAATATTTATGGTTATGTTTTCATATGCACTGACATATATTGCACTACCTAAGATACATTTTAGCATCTTTAAAGAGAGTAGGCCACCATAATCCATCCAATAAAACATTTTTTGTGGTAGTCTCTCTAGCATAGTATCCTCCCCCAATTCCTTCATGAAATTCTTGTAGTAATTTGGGGCACTCATACTGCATAACATAATGCCAAAGAATCTCATCATGACCAAGTTTGTAAAGATCTCTTATGATTTGAAATAATGCAATGTGAACTATGAATTACTTCTTGGCCTAGGGAGTGAGACAGTCAGGCACTAAACCAAAGGTCTAAAAATCATAAATATCCTCAAGATCCTCAGGTACATGGGTGACAAAAAATATTTGAGCATTAAGTAATTCATATTCAATGATGTATAGGGGTTCTCTAGACTCAACTCAAGACAAGTAGTCAGGTCGATAATTGGCTTTCTTGGGTTTCACCATGATGAAAAATTAGAACTCTTAGAACAACACTGTCCAACAATAAATCCATCCATGTAGTACAAGTTTATTTACAAGGTAATTTAATTCTTCATGATCTATATATAAATTAAAGGGAGTGGCTAATAAGTACTATTGGAACTTTTGTAGAGTATAGACCATCGATAATGATTCACTCTCCATAGCGGTATATTTCCTTTCAACTGGAGTGAGCTTTCTACTGACAAAGTATATTGGGTGGTCTAGGTGACCTTCACTTGGTTGTGTAAGGATTACACCAATGACCATTCCAAATGAATCAACATGGATGTGGAATGGTTTTATCTAATCTAAAAACTTGAGATAAGAATAGTGACTAGTTTGTTCTTTAGTGTTTCAAAAGCTTCTTTGTAAGAAGTAATCCATATGAAATGTTCATTATGATTTAGAAGCTCCTCCAAGGGTACAAAAATCTTTGCATATCCATAAATGAACTTTATATAGTAAATGGTATGACCCAGAAAGGTACAAACCTCATGCTATGTCTTGGGCATTAGGAGGTGAAGAATAATAGATACCTTCATCAGGTCTACCGAAAGTCCTTTACTTATAATATGTCCTAATAGCACAGTAAATCATGTAGCAAATAGGTGCTTCTTCAAGTTCAAATATATTTGTAAAACTTGACAACACTCAAGCATAAGCCTTAGGTTAGAATAATGGTCCTTGATCATATAATAAACTATCCAATCATCCAAGTAAACTTGAAGAAGCTTATGGATGAAATATTTAAAAGCTTCAACTATTATTCATGAAAACATTATGGGGCATTCTTCAACCCAAAGGGCATGATAGTGTACACAAAATATCCCCTTTCGATGGCAAACATTGTTTTAGGTTGGTCCTCTTCAGCTATCTAGACCTGATGGTATATGGAGAATCCATCCATGAAGGTATATACCTCACATCTAGCAACACCTTCAAGGATCTCCTCTGTGAATGGCATAGGGAAGGGATCAATGACATAAGATGCATTAAGAAGTTGATAGTCCATGTAAATATGGATGAAGCCATCCTTCTTGATACTACTCACCATGGGACTAACCCATCCAGATTCATCAATGGGGGTGATTACTCATATAAAAATCATACTATAAATTTAATCTTTGATGCACATTCATATATTAGGATTCATTCTATATAGACACTTTCTAGCTGGTCAAGTGTCGTTAATCAACTTGATATACATCTTTCCTAAAAATGGATAGACTCCCTTCATTTCACTATAATCTATGGGAAAGACATCCTGATATTCCTTTATTAACTCAAATATTTTTGGAATCTCCATTTTAGTCCAATAATTTCCCACTATAGCAATCTTTGGTTCTTTCTCCATGTCTATGTTGTGTTAAATAGTCTGAATGGATCCATTGTAAGGGTTGTCTAGATTGGCACCAATATCATGAATAGTTCTTGTGACATAGTTCATAGGAACATATAAATGGGTTAACAAAGGGTCATGTAGATGGGATATTTCACCTTCTTCCATATTAAACACTATTTTCTATTTGTGTAGACATATTTCTTCACACTGGTCATGATGAAGGACTGATTCTAGTGTGGAAACTTGTGTTGATGATTCATTGAAGAGGTGTAGGGCCTCATCTAGGTCATGATGAATACTCTTCAAATGGTCTTCCAAGGGACTTGGGTCACCTACATCCACTTCACACATGGCTTAGAGAGTGAGGCATAAATCCATCCTTAGTGAAGAATAGGATAGTACCAACTTCATGCTCTCCTTTAATAAATGCCAAAACTTGGTACCCAAGTATCAATATTTATGAACATACTATGCCCATTCCCAAGTGTGTAATGTACCATAAAATTAATGGACCTACAAGTACTCTAATGGGAATGTCGCTTTATCCCTCCACATTATTTTATAGGCTTTGATGTGAGGTTTTGGTGCTTGTATGCCATTGTAACTGATTGATCCCCTAACCTTGTTGTCATGGTGGAATCATTGATGAAAATCAAAGTGTACTTAATATTAATAAAGGAGTCACATATGATGGGTGCACCATCAGATTTTAGTAGTTATATCAAAGAGATGTACTAATGATCTCATATGAGCACTTTTAGTGTCATAGAATGCTTCAAAGCATTATATGAGGTCATATACCTCCATTTATCCATAGAATTGTGGAGCTTCATCTTTTTTTCTAATGGTGGTACTACTAGTGGTCATCTCATTGCTAGTCTAATAATACAAACAAAATTGTGACATTTATTAAATGAGCATGGGACATTCTCCTAATTATTGATGGTACTACACACTCATCCAATAAGGTCATAGTCACCATGTGCCCAATAATTAAAAGCATTTATTGTAGTGTCAAAAAGAGACTGGGTGTTTAACCATTAAATAATTCCATCTAGAGTGGGATCTCTTATCTCATCATTCCTTGTAGTAGTTTTATATATGTCATTTATATCTTTATCGACATTGATAGGCTCTATGTAAGGGGATCATTGTGTGTGATATAGTGGAATAACAACGTGATCATCAATGTTTTCAAAATTAAAGTAGAATTTTTTGAAACTTAAGTCTACATTGTTCTTATAGCACCAAGGCCTTCCTAATAGAGTGGGGTAATCATCAGCTTGATCTAGTTCTATAACCTCAAAATCTACCTTGCAGGGTACTCCAAGTATGTCAATTGTTGCATTCTTGAGGACCCTGATGAGTAGTGCATGAGTCTTATTTACCATAAAGAAGACATGAGGTGAAGGTTATAGCATTGGACTGGCCATCTTTCTCCAGGCATCTTTGGTAAGGACATTTATTTCTATGTTGGTGTCAACTAGGATGTCTTAGATTACCCATCCATCTATAAAACACTAACTAATATCTCTCTATATTCTTGAGGAGTAGAGGGAATAAGAGTGTCCCATCACTAAGCATTATTTAGGTGAAGATCCTCAATATTCTTGGTGACTTAAGGTCAAAGCTTAATTGGTACTTTTTCCTGATTCATAAGCCAATCACTCAACTGTGGGACCCTCATCTAACAAGGACTTGCATAGTTCCTAGAAGTCATCACACACTACATTATATGGTTCAACTACTTTTTGTATATCAACATGTTGGATTGATTTTCTATCTCTAATGAATTATATCTTACCTTGGAGTTCTCATATCAATGTTATTATGTCTTGGAGGACATCTTTCTATTGTTTGGCATCTGGATATTTTTTCTCATGGTTCTTCACATTGTACTTTCTCAATATGATTGAAGGTGGATTGAGACTGTCCACTATGTGTGGTAATATTCACCTATTAAAATTTTGGGGTGCCTGAACACATGTGCCAATGTATTTTCTCAACTCATATCATGCTTGCACCCTTTTCCTTTCACTCCTTAGTGATAGTTGTGTACAATTTAGGACAATCTTCCAATCAATGGTCCTTTTTATAGAAAGCACATGTTAGGTATTTTGGACAATATCTTTGATAGTGGTCTAGGGATCCACATTTTTAACATATCTTGGGTGGGAAGTGACCACCTCCTTATCCTCATCCTTATCTGCTACCTCAGCTATGGTAACCACCATTATACTAATTATTCACTTTATAGGTTTGGCACGTGTCATGCACTCATGATTCATGAATGTCACTAATCAAATAGCAGTCATTAGTGTCATGAGTATAGTTATCATATATCTTTCATTAGTTAGATACCTTTCAATGAGTTTCTCATTATATAATTAGGCAAGATCATACATCATGTTTTTCATGACAAATTTCACACATCTTTTTAAGTATTACATGAATGGTCTTGCATGGGTAGGTGCTCCTTATATGACCTTTGGATTCATAATCAATGCACCAAACACTACTATGTGTATCATGTACACTATTGATTGTTAACTTCTCAAGTTGTGATGCCATTAAAGCTATCTGAGCTTTCATAAATGGTTTAATCTCATTATCAACACTTCAATGGCTTCAACATGGAGGGTAGCTTCCAAGGCTTTATGTACATTAGAGAGATTATTTTGAGATAAGATTCATAAAAAAGGTAGTAACAATCCTCCCACAAACCATTATGCATGTTAATTAGTGTTACTCCCAAATGATTGTTTGGATAGTAACGTCTTGAACCTTATGTCATACTCTCACACACTTTTGGTAAGTCCTTGATTTATGTCCTTCAACATGGCTATACTTTGTTTCTCAAATTCAAAAATGTCAAAATCCTAAAGGAAGGGTGTTTTAGGTTGATCAAAGTATACCACCATGTGTTGAGGGTCAAAATTTCTATACCATTTATACATACATTTTAAAAGCATAGTTGTCAATTGTGTGGCCTTGCATTCAAAATATGTGATGTCACATGCTCTCCAAATAAGTTCACATTTGTGGACATGCTCGATTGAATTCTCCATGCCTCGATATTATAGTAAATGAAGCATCATTTTTAATACACTATTATTGGCTAAGTTTCCTAAACTGGTGGTTGTTGTGAACCTCCAGCCCCTATCCCTTAAGGGGTAAGTCCACTACCTCCTCCTATTCCTCCACGTAGTCTACCTCCAATGCCTCCACCAATAATTCTCATGACATAAGGCATGCTATTCAAATGATTAACAAAACTTCATCCTATACCATGTCCACTTTGTGGACCAGGCCCTTTAGGCATCCATAATTACACCATGTAATTCTTTTGAGCAAGGAAGGAAAGTGTTAAGTCTATATGTATGTCAAATGGTTGAATTTTGGTATCCCTTACTAGTTTAGTCACAGATTATATGATGTCTATGTCTTAGTTACATATGTGTACTTTGTCTAATTCAAGATCATTATTAGCACTATGGTTGGCGAGCCTGGTTGGTTCAAATTTAGTTTTTTGGTTACCATTATCTAGATAGTTTCTTATTCATATGATATTAGAGGAATAGGTCATATCTCAAAAGTGGTTGTGTCTTATTTATGTGTCTCCACTTCCCTACATATCTTGATAACATTTCTTTAGTTCTCCTAATCCCTTCCTCTGCCACTGACTCCAATAATCCTTTATTGAGCTTCATCATACTTTTACTTTCACAATGCCCACTGACTAGGTGCCATTCTAAACCCAAAATATTTCACAAACTCTTTTTTGTTCCCTTACCAAATGTTTGGCTCATGAACAGAAGGATTTATCTCTCCATTGGCATAATCTCAAGTTGCAAATCAATAAATAACTTCTTTATTTCTAAGTCAAAGTGTCTAATGTAATGACCATGTAGTTCTCAAAGGAATTGGAAATTGGTTTCTTTAGGACATGAATAGGTGGTCACAATATACTCCAAAATGTATTTTTTCAAAACTCCTTTCCACCAGACATTAACAACTCTAGTCCATGGGGTTTCAAGTCATGCTAAATCTCTTTGTCACTCTAGGGTCCAAGACTATCTTCTTCGAAGGTTATAGGACCATCCTTTAGGATACATTCCAAGAATGTAATTAAATTAGGATCTTAGCAAAGAAGTTTTCATACAATACACTATATATATTATACTCTACCCACTTCCATGCTAAAACTCCTAGTTCAGGTAGGGAACTGCAAAGTTATCTTCAAGACTGGTAATCCATTGATCTATATTCTCAAGAGAAATGCACTCAAAAATTTCCATGACTGAGCAACAAATCATATGGATTCCAAAAATGAAACCAAAATGTTGGGTTTTTTTTATTGCAAATATAGTGTCATCACTAAAATCTATCCTAATGAGCTAGTGCACTAGCCCTTTCATGCAAGACTGAGGTCTTGTGCACTTAGCCAAAGTACTCAGCTTAAGACCAGCTCCCATAGGTTTTTATTTCATAACAATACTTAGTTATATTCTTTATGTCAAACATCTATTAAATTAGATATTCTATAAATGCAAAGATAGGCTATTATGATCCTTAGAGTTATAATCTCTACTATCATAATTACATAGATTAGCAACATTAAAATTTTAGAGTTACTTCTTATAAAATAAAATATGTACCAAAATTCATGCTAAGTAACTCACATGACATCATTCATCATGTACACAAGAATTTTGATAAGACCCACAAGTTTATATAATAAGCTTAAGCATCAACATTAACAATACACCCATCCATCATTATCTTTGTAATCCATTTAATAGGGGTATTTATACTTGTTTATACTTGATCAAGTGTTTACAATCATTAATGACTCTACTAATTATCAAATGAACTCCCAATAGACTGGGAGTCATGGCATTCAACAAATTCTCCTCCTAAGGAACTAGGCCTTTATGCACCTATATCCACACTCTATGTTAGATCCTTACTACTGTATGTTCGTCTCCTTGTGGGCCAGTGAAAAACTTTATATGAATAAGGTTTGGGTGTCTTGTATGAATCATTCTTTTAACTACTTCCACTTCCCATGTGCTCCCCTAGTCTTACACTTTAGTTTCAAGTCCTAAGTCCTTAGGTTTATCATGACTAATTCTTCTTTGACTAGGTCCTCTCATGTTGGTCCTTCCACACCATTATCCTTTTACATCTTATAGGTTTCATGCCATGATGTGTTTATACCTATTAAGTTCCATGCCATGGTGCTTCCATACCATGGTCCTTTCATGCCATGGCCCTTCCACATCATGTCAGTTCTATGCCAAAATGGATAATATTTATCCAAATTTTGGGGCCAACAATTACCTCATATATATACTCTACTTAGCCAAGGTTATTTCATAGGTCAATCATACTAAGAACATCAAGAAATTTAATAAGATAAGATGATGGTATGTAAGCCACAAGTCGGCCACACATATCCATAGACACTCTATAGGTAAAGGGCATAACATGCCCCTCCCATTAATAGAAATGTTGTCCTCAATGTTAAATCAAACCAAGATGTTTCTATAGGAACACTTCATCCTCCTATGTTGTATCTTTATAATGTAGATTCTTCCATCTGATCAAATACTCCTTAATCATTCTAGTCCATAGTTGCTTAGTGCATGTGTGAAAGATCTCTTTCAGATCTAGAATGACTCAAGATTCTACATACAATTTAGGTAACTTGGTTTGAGTGTAAAATCTATGGACAATTACCTTCTTCAGTCAAGATACATGGAATATCAGATATATGCCAGTGAATGGGGGTAATTCTAGTTTGTAGGCCACACTACCATTTTTTTGAAAACTTTGATAAGGTCCATAATATATGTGGGTTAACTTATTATCATTTTTATATTATTTTAGAGACATATTCTTATATGGATGTAAATTCACAAAGAACCAATCACCTATGTCAAAATACCACTCACTATGACGTTGATTTGCTTGCTACTTCATTCTATTTTATATTATTTCTAAATTCTCTCATAAACTAACTAGTACCTCCAATTGATGGTGAATGTGCTCCTTAATAGCTCAAAGCTTAGGGTGCACCATCAATTTTTAAGTGGTGGATAGGGGGTGATACCCATAAAATGCCACAAAGGGATATATTTTAGAAGAAGAGTGAAAATAAATGTTATACCACCATTCAATAAGTGGTAGCCAATGAACCCATTTATCTTGCTTATTGAAAACAAAATAATGAAGATACCCTTATAGATATTTTTTTACTATCTCTATTTGTCCATCATATTGAGAATGATAGGATGAGTTATTAGATAACTAGGTGCTAAAACATGAAAATAATTTAGTCTAAAAATTATTAGTAAATATAGGATCTCAATCACTTAAAATGATGTTTGGAGTACCATGCAATTTATGAATTGTATTGATAAAATAAAAAGTTATTGTATTGGAAACAAATGGCTATGTGTAGTCATATAAAATGAAAAAACTAGTAACTTGAGTGTGACTTATGACATCCATCCCATAGGTCCCTCCTTCTTGCTTTCATGACCCTCAAAAGCATCTTTTTACTTATTCCCAATCATATGTAGCCTTCCAGACCTAATCTCAGCTAAGCCAGACTACTCTTTCCATGACAGATCTATCCCCCCAAGTCCCATTAGCTCAGGACTATAGCATCTAACTTGGAATATAGATTTGGACCTTAAGGTGTCCTATTTTTGGTACTCCTATCTAATTACATTTTGAACACAAATGATCATTTCATTTTAGTTCCTATCCTCCTTATCATCCTAATGTGAATGCATTTGACCCATGACCAATAGATTCCTATAAAATCCCATTCAATGTTCATTTATAAGGGTTTGGAAAATATCACAAAGCAAGAATACAAGCAAGACTACTCAACCATATTTCCTTATTCTTTGCATACAGTCATCCAATACCATTTCTAGCTTATTCAAATCCTTACACCAGTCCTTAGTCACCTCAAGCATATGCAGTTTAGCATTTTTCATCTTCATACACACTATTTCACAAAACACATCAAGTATAATAACTACATATGGCTTGATCCCTCTTCATAGTATTGATATGTAGGCAGCGTGCCCACACAAGGGGTGTGGATACATGTTTAATGAATCTTACACATACTAACCCCCTCTTTCTCAAAAATGGTCAAAGCACAAGGAGTCAAGGGCTTGAAGATAAAATTATCTCTAAAGGGAATTCTAAAGACATCCAACAATCAAAATTTCATAAGGTCTCACAGACATAGTGAACAAAACCCAAAAAGCTCAGGTCTCCTAGACAATAGCAATAGAAGTAGAATATAACACCAAAGCCTAGGGTGACCTATTTTTAGTACTCCAATAAAATAATAAAATGAAGGCCAAATCCTAATTTGTGATAGTTTCTCAATCCTACATAGTAAATTTTAGCCTTTATCTCAGTCATATCAGTTAATTTCTAGTTAAGTCTTGTTTTCTTTCCCTTATTACTATTTTTAGAAAAATTCAAATTACAATCCAATTATACAAATTAGTATCTTAATTATTGCATATTTATTTACTAATTTTACTACTCAGACCCTTTAATTAAATTAGGAATAATACACTAATATTCCCAAAAAGGTTAAATCATTTGGTGAACCTGACTTACTTTGTTTGTGCATAAAAACTCTAGAAACCCTAGGGTAAATTTCCTACTGGTTTTTCCTATATTTTTCTAATTTTTTACCTACATAATAAAATAAAAAAAATTCATTAAATTTTAAAATTTCATAGTAATTTTAAAATAATTTTATTTCAAACCCTAGTTGCCCATACTAGGTCGTGATATTTTCCCAGCGTTTTATCCTATATTTTCTGATTTTTTACTAGCATATTAAAATCAAAAAATACACTTCACATTTTAAAATTCAATAGTAATTTTTAAAAATAAATATTTTTCAAAGAATTAGTTGTATCTACTAGCTTTCTTTAAATCACAAATTTTCCAATTTTTTTTGATTTTTTACTTGCATATCTAACTCAAAAATTCACTTTAAATTTTCATAGTAAATTTCAAAATAATCATCTTGAAAACCCTAGTTGTATATACTAGGTCCCATTGCTTCTTGAGGTATCACCTTATGTGTTTGTGAGCTTCATATCTTTTTTATGCATATTCCAGATCCTTGTTTAGATTATATATGTTTAATCTTCTTTATTATTATCCAAATTGTTTTCCTTATGCCACCTAAGATCCTTACATCTTTTCCTTTGAGATGAATTGCAAGACTTAGTGGTAACCCTCTTGAATTCACCCATATTCCTTCAACCTAATCATATACCATGGATAAACAACTAGCTCAGTTTCTAGCTATAAATCCTACACATCCAGATTACACCAATTTCAATGAGGATAATTTTCATGATGAGTAGTATGAGAATAATAATGATGATACAAAAACTAATGTTCATGATCCACCACATCAAAATCTTGATAAACTTCCACCAATTATTAATAATGAAGTTATCCTCAATAAAGATTTGATCCTACAAAGTTTTTGAGAAAGCCTCTAAGACCAACCCCGAGATATTACTCTTATTTTATAATTTAGCATGGAAATCAAAAAGGCTAAACAATTTGAGTCTTCCATTCCTTCAGAGTAACCAATTGAAAACAACACTATGGGGACAACTATGTCTTAACAACCCCCTATAACAACCCAACCTTCCTCTATGCCACTAGATATAGCTAGTACATCTTTATCTCCTGATATAACAACCTTTGTACAAGAGATAATATCTCTTGAATCCAAGGTGATACATCTTGATCAAGGTGCCTTTATACCTATGCAAGATTTGGATTCTTTTTCTCTATTGTATACACCATTGGCATGCCACATTGCTTTTATATCCTTATCACAAGGTTTTGTTCAGCCCAAGCTTACTCTATATGATGGAAAGGGTGATCTAGAGATACATTTGAGAGATTTTCATGTAGAATGCTTGGATTATGTACCTAATGACTGGCTACTTACCAAGTTATTTCCACAAAGGCAAAAATATTATGCTTTACAATACTTCTATAACATACCAAATTAGTTAGTCAATGCATTCAATCCTTTAGCTAACATGTTCCTAGATCATTTTAGCATCCTTATTGGTGATAAAGTTTCATATGTCCAAGTTACACAATAGAAACAAAGGTCAAATGAGCATCTCATAGATTATGTTCTTTGATATAAGACTATTCTAGCTAAGATGAATAGCCCCATGACCAATCAAGAGTTACAAGATCTCTTTAAACAGAGTCTCTTACCAAATTTTCATGAATAAATTATGTTCAAAAGATTCTCTTCCTTCACTAAATTGTGTCACACACTAAAGGAAAGAAAATTCAAGTTAATTTCAATGGGAAAAATTAAGTACATGAGAACATCAAAAAAAAAAGACAAGAGTAACAACAAAGTCCCATACAAAGTTAAGGTCAATGATATAAAGTGTCAAAATTAACTTGTAGTTAATACGGCTTCAGAGCCCCCTCAGTGTGTGGTTTTATTAGCACCTCCTCGATGAACCTTTACCAATTTACCAATTTCTCTAGCTAGAGTTTTATAGTATCTATTAGAATGTAACATCATATCTCTCCCTCCCATTTGGGAAGTTGACCCAACAAAGCCTCTTTCATAGGGATATTATTAGCATGCATTTTTTGAGTTTCATAGGGCCCTAGGCCATAAAATAAATAGATGCATAAGTTTGAGACACAAGATTTAGGATTTGATAGATGGCAATCATATTAATCTTGGCATTATAGTTAAACCTCCTCAGAAAAATAAAACATAGAATAAAGCTTTATAAATATTCTCAAATCCATTTCCATATCATTCTAAATAAGAGATAGGGGACACATCAGGGGTTCACCATGCATATCATGCACATCCTCCACTAGATACACATAGGGCACCTTCAATTGAGACACATCCTTTGAGAAAAATGATTGGTGTATATACTTCTAGAGTTCCAACTAGACCTTCCATATCCTTCTTAGAGTAGGAGATCATCAAGGATGATCTAGATTATCATGCACTCTTTATTAGAGCTTACATTCATAATCATCCTATTCATAGTGTTCTCAAATAAAATGGATCTAGTGTTAACATGTGCACTATGACATTATTACAACATTTGAGATATTTAGAGTAGGATATTAACCCAATGAACATATATATAAATAGATTCAATGGGCACATATAGAGTTCATTGGGTGAGATTATACTTCCTCTACAAGTTGGTCCAACATGTGGCCAAACCTTTTACTATAGTTCTCAATGTAGGAGTTTTTGATATGTTAATTGGTCGACCATGGATTCAAAAAATTCAAGTAATACATTCAATAATTCATAGATAAGTGAAATTTATTCATGCTAATTAGGTTGTTGTAGTTGGTGGAGTTTTATATGAGTTACCACTCCCCATTTCAAATCCATCTTCTACTTTACAGTCACCAGTTTTAGTTTAGCCTCTAGTTTTAGTTTCTTCACCAATTATAGTTTATCCAATTCTAATGCATACATAGTTGAGGCATCTATTTCCAAGATAGAGATTTCATATACCTCCATAGCTTCAATATTCTAGATAGCTTCTAGCTACAATGTTTACACCCAGGGCAGTATCATTGAGATCTCATACATATAATCACAAAATACATGTTTAGAGAACTTCTCCTATGACCAAATGGGTCCTTAAGATCCCTATAGTTTCATCCACTTCTCAGAGTTACATGGGGACCACATATTTGGTTCATTATTCAAATAATTTAGAGCATTTACAACATAGATAGCTTTCAAATCCACCATCTTAGCCCTTCCATCATACTTCATGATCATGCACGATTCCTCTCCTTGATATAAGACACCATGATAGGGAGTCTCCCATGAGACTCATCAGTTAGTATCATCTCTTCTCAGTTTTATATGTAAATAGTTTCTTATGCTTGATTATACATAGCTTATATCAAAAATACAAAAATATTCAAATAATTCAAAAACATAAAAAAAATCGATCGTATGCATTATCCATGCTTTACATTTAGACTACTATGCTAGACTTACATTTGTTATTATATTATATTATTTTTCAATTTATCTATAGTTTTTCACATTCAAACCAATTCAAAATTAGTAGTTTTGAGTGTGCTTTTGCTCAACGAATATAGATATAGGGGGCATCATGTACATCATGATGGATCTCACTTCTAGTTTTAGATATGGTAGTTGGTATAACTTCTAGATCAAAATCCATGATACAAACACTAGTGATTGGGGGCAATGTGCATGGCACATTTGTTTTATTTTCTATTTGACTTTAGCATATTACCGAAGTTTTATCAAAAGTTTCATTTCTTATTTCATTTGTAGGTGGTTGGCATCACTTTGGAGTGACTTTCATACAAGCTTAACTTCCACATTTTGGAGTGGTTTTCATATAAGCCTAGTTCCCCAATTTTGAAGTAGCTTTCATACAAGCCTAATCTCCATCTTTTAGAGTGGCCAAGAGTGGCCTAGTTCTCAACATACGTTCAACTATCCACACTAACATTATTAGATCATAATACATCAATGGGATTCATGATCCATCTCATATGACACACATTTCATAATAGTATAAGTTTTTAGATTCACTTCACAGGGCAATGATGGAGCCAAAGGACTAACTAGCCTTTATATTCTTGAGCCACCTACTCAGAGGGATTGAACACACAATCAAAACATCGATTAGCACATGTATGACCACCTAGCTTCACTTAGTGGGCAATGATGAATCCAAAGGACTAGCTATCCTCTATATTATTGAACTACTTACTCAAAAGAATTGGACACATAGTCCAAACATGAATTAGCACACACATAACCACCTAACTTCACTTAGTAGGAGATGATAGATCCAAAGGGTTAGCCTTTACATTCTTGAGCCACTTCTATGGAATTGAGCACTCAACTCCTTTCATGATATTAATTTTGGTATAGCACATACTCAACATTACTCAGTATTATAAGTTTTATAGTAGTCTACGTACCTAGTGAGGTGTATTCATTCCTTTCTCTTTCTCTCTCTTACCTAGATTTGTATGTTCTTATTTTAAATATACCATAACTAGTAAGAAATGGTCTACTCTTTTTTTCTCTTGCAGATTCATACTTTATAGTGTGCACTCTCTATGCACACATAACATCACAACAACTTCATGAGCTTCACCCTTATAAGTAAGTTTAGGTACACTTTCTATTTTTATTTTATCCTAGTGTTTTGCTTTGTTGCATCACTAGAATTAAGGGGGGTAAATCTAGTCATATAAATTGCAAAAATTGGTAACTTGAGTGTGAATTGTGACATCCATCCCATAGGTCCCTTATATTTACTTTCATGACCCTCATAGGCATCTTTTCACTGATTCATAGTCATATGTAGCCTTCTAGACTTGATCCTAGTTGATCCAAACTACTCTTTCCATGATAGAGCCATCCTCCTAGGTCCTGTCAGCTCAAAACTATAGATCCCAACTTAGACTATAGCATCGGACCCTAGGGTGTCCCATTCTTGGCAATCTTATCCAATCACATTTAGAGCCCAAATGGTCATTTCCTTCTAGTTCTTATCCTCCTTTTTGTCAGCCTAACATGAATACATTCAACCCATGACCAATAAATCCCTATAAAATCCCATTTAAAGTTCATTTATAAGGGGTTGGAAAATATCACAAAGCAAGAAAGAATACAAGCAAGACTACTCAAGCATATTTCCCTATTCTCTATATACAGTTATCTAATACCATTTCCAGCTTATTCAAATCCTTACACTAGTCCCTAGTCACCTCAAGCACACTTAGTTTAGCATTTTGCATCTTCATACACAATATTTCACAAAGGACATCAGGTGGGAGAACTACATATGGATTGATCTCTCTTCAGAGTATTAGTATGTAGGTAGTGTGCCAAAATAAGGGGTATGAATACAAGTTCAATGAATATTACACACACCAACCCCCCCTCTTTCTCAAAATTGGTTAAATCATAATAGATTCTAGGGATTGAAGACAAAATTATCTCTACAAGGAGTTTCATGGACATTCAATAATTGAAATTTCATAGGCAAGGTCTCACAGACACAACAAACAAAACCCACAAAGCTTAGGTCTCCTAGACAATAGTGGAAGAAGTGGATTATAACACTGGAACCTAGGGTGTCCTATTTTTGGCACTCTTATCTAATCATAAAATGAAGGCTAGATCTTGATTTGTGATAGTGCCTCAATCCTACACAGTGAATTTCAACCTCTGTCTAATTCGTATCAGTTAGTTTTTAACTAAGTCTTATTTTCTTCCCCTTATTAATATTTTTATAAAAATTCAAATTGTAATCCAATTATACAAATTAGTAGCTTAATTATTTAATATTTATTTACTAATTTTACTACTCAAACCCTTTAACTAAATTAGGAATAATACACTAATATTCCTAAAAAGGTTAAATCACTATGATAAGTATTAAAAATGAGCATACTTGGAGAGTCGATCCACAACTACCATGATAACATTTTTACCCTCAGACCATGGTAACCCAGTAATCAAATCCATGGAAACATCCTCCTAACACTAGATAGGGATGGATAATGGCTACAAAATACCTGGGGTCTTAATGGTTTCACCTTTGTTTTGTTGACTTACCATGCATTCAACCACATATTATAGACATCCCCCTTGATTCCTTATTATAATAAATTTATCTTGTTTCTATGATATGTTTTCAAAATTTATAAGTGACCTCCTAATGGAGATGCATGGAATTCTTGAAGAATTTTATGTTTGAGGAGAGAATGCTTACATAGGTATAATCTATCTTTATACCATAATGTGTTCCCCTTCCATGTAAACTTTGTAAATCCCATAGAACCCTATTAAATATTTTGAATAAAATCATGAGTAGTACTTTTATTCTCCCATTATGATCTTGCTTCTTCTAACTAATCTATCTACTAAATATTCATTACATATAACAATGCCTCAACTGATTCATCCTTATGAGATAGTGCATCTGCCACCACATTCTCTTTTCTTTTCTTATAAACTATTTAAAAATCATAGCCTAACATTTTAGTCACCCATTTTTGTTGTTCTTCATAAGGGAATTATTGTTTTAAAAAATATTTGAGGCTATCATGATCATTCTTTACCTAAAAATGATGACCCAATTGATAAGGTCTCCATTATTTGATTACATGCAAAATAACCATCATCTCTTTCTTATAGATTGGCTTGATCCTATGTTTTCCCTTTGATTGGTAAATCTCAAATGCAATTGGTTTGCCTTATTGCATGAGTACAAGCCCCAAGCCATATCTTGATGCATCACATTTCACAACAAAAGTTTTATAAAAATTAGGAGTAGCCAAAATTAGAGTGCTACACAACCATTTTCAACTGTTCAAATGCCTTGGTGGCTATATTAGTCCATTAGAAAAAGTCTTTCTTCAAAAATATGTGAGTGGGGCTATGATTTTACCATAATTTTTGACAATTTTATGATATTACCAGTTAGCCCTAGAAATCCCTAGTAGTTCTTTAGTGTCTTGGGAACCTACCACTCCATCACTTGAATTTTTATAGGATCTATTTCCGCTCCATGTGAAACAATATGACCCAATTAATCTACCTCTCAAACACCAAAAGCACATATTAAAGGTTTGGAATAAAGCTAATGTTATTCCATAATTGAGAGTATCTATTTCACATGCTTCAAATGGTCTTCCCAATTTTAATGGTAAATAAGGTGTCTTCAAAAACAACAAAACAAAATTTCTCAAAAATGGCCTAAAAATGATAATCATCAAGCTTTAAAATGTAGATGGTGCATATTTAAGGCCAAAAAGCATGACCATAAACTCATAATAGCCTTCATGAGTTCTAAAAGTTGTTTTAGATATGTACTCTACTTGGATTGGAATCTAATGATACCTATAATGAATATCTAACTTGGTAAAATAAGCCACACCATGTAATTAATCTATCAAATCATCAATTACTAAAATAGGAAACTTATCTTTGATAGTGTACTTGTTGAGTTCTCTATAGTCTAGGCACGTCTTCTAAGTGTCATCCTTATTTTGTACCATGACCACCAGGGAGCAATATTCACTTTGGTTATGTTGGATGATTCGTGCTTCCAACATCTCTTCCATCATATTTTCAATTTCACTCTTTTTGGCATAGGCATATCTGTAGGGTCTGATGTTCAGTGGTGTACCTCCAAGAAGTAGTCTAATAGCATGGTCATGCACTTGAATTGGTGGAATTATTTTTAGCATGTCATTAAAAACAACATAATGGTCATCCAACACTATTTGTAAATCAAGATGGGTAGAATTCTTGATTAGCTGAGCTTCTATGTGAAATAAGTGCACCTCAAATCCTTCATCACCTTTTCTAAGAATCTTCGTCATCTAATTAAAATTAACTAGTTATGGAGATTTATCTCATAATCCATGCAATTTAAATGGCGTGCCTTCTGAATGGAAGTACATGAATAGTTACTAGAAATTCATCTCAATAGTGCCCAAAGTGGTGAATCATTACACTCCTAGAATAATGTCATCCCCTCCCATGGGAATAACAAATGTAGAATAATCTAATAGGTTGTCTCTCATAGAAAGCTTAATACTATGGCATTTTCTAGAATAGTTGATGGTCTCACCATCTATAATCATGACCTAAAATTATACAGCTAGGTAAATGAAATAGTTCAAATGAATAGATAACTTACTATTGATGAATTTATGTGTACTCCTAGATTCAATCAACATATGCACCTTCTATTTCTTGAGAAATTCCGCCACCTCAAGAGTTTGAGTAATAATAATGGAAAGTGCATGATAGGATATAGTAGGTTGATAATCTTTAGATTCTTCCTTGGTTTTGTCTAAACCTGCACATGAGGATTCATCATATTTATCATCCTCATTGGTCCCTTCAATTTAAAATAAATTATTTTAATCATAGTGATTTCCTTTGTTCCATTTTATATCATAGCTAATAGACATACCTTTTGTAAGCTTCTCTTCAATTTGTTGATGGGTCAATCAGGTAGTTACGTAAATGGTGGTACTGGGAAAGTACATTTATAGGCATTAGTAAATGGTCTTTATTTTACAGGCTCTTTTTCCTCTACCATGTGTGCCCTTGGGATGGATATATATATATATATATATATATATATATATATATATATATATATATATTGAACTGGGACTAAATATGCAAACCTCTAATTGGATTTTATCCTTGAGGATACCTAAAAATGGGTCAGTCAGATTTTATTTAGTGATGTCTACCACACATAAGGAAAGATTTTGAAATTGATGAATATAATCCTTTACAGTATTTATTTGGCATAGTTTGGCTAGCTAGATGAATTAGTTTTATGAGACATTGTTGTAATATTGTCATTGTAACTCTGTATAAAATATAGACCAAGAAAATGCTGAGACTCTTCTTTTTATTTTAAGCGCATAACCATTGATACCAAATAAGTTGCTTAGGTTCCGTATATAGAGAGTCCTTGAATACCTTTTGTGAGCATGGAGTCTACTCTAATCAAATAAATTATCAATTTAAGTGATTCATGTGACTAGATAATTACCATCAAACTTTCATAGGTCCACTTTTGGCAACATTAGCTTCAAATAAAGATTAACATTTGATTTTTTGGAGTACAAGAACCAAACTAGAGTGGTGGAGGGTTATTTTACAATGATCAAGTTGTAAAGTTGGCCAATTTCCCATTTCTTTGTTACAATTTGGCCCACAAACCATTTAGGTCCCATTTCAACCCTATGATGTCCCTGTAGACATCCAATTCCTAACACCATTTGTATTGAAATTATTAATCTTACTCGAATTGCACTCAAATACACATTTTAGGTCAAAATCCATAAAATGCCCTAAATAGTTCAAACTTGTCACTTAAAAGTGCTAGTTTAGGTCAAAGTATCCCTAAATAGGGCAATGCATTTTATGGGATAGCTAACTTTGATTAGATCATTTTGATTCAAAGTGATAATTTTGTCATTTAGTTCTCTAGATCACTCTTTTCCTCTAATTCATTGGTACACATCACATACCTTTGTTATTTGGTGTTGGTAACATCCTAAATGGGAATATAGCTCCAACACATCTAACATCACCTTCCAGTTCCTCTCCAGTCAAATTATGACCCAATAATATGACTTTTTGACCATTTTGATTAATTGAGGGCCAATTTTTAAATAATTGCACAAATGTTGATTAACCTTGTTTAAGGCTAGTTAATGATTTTCCATGAGAGTTATTGAATATTTATTTTTGAAAATTGATTCCCATTAACTACATCATCAGGTGACATCATTTCTTGGGAAGACATCCCTAGGCCATAAATGCCACAAATATCCAGATTATGGGTCACCCATGCCTAGTTAATGCCTCCTATGCCTCTTTAATGATTATTTATCTTAAGGATAATTATGGATTTAATTACAAATATTAGGATTATCCATGGACACACATCTCAATCTTGAGATAGATGGTCATGGTTGATCTTAATCAATATCAAAAATCTATAAATAGAGAGGCCATGGACATGAATTTTAGGCTTGAATATTGAAAAGTTATAATGTTAAATTATTTTCAAAAGGATTTGCCTTTGATCATATATTTTATTTGCAAGCTTCATTGATATGCTAGTTTAGTGATTTAGAATCATGATCCCAGGTTTTATGGAGTGTTCTTGAGGCATTGGAGGAGCTTACCACCATTGTTGACAAAGACAAGGATGCTTGATTAAGAGAGAATATATTTTGAGCCACATGGGTATGGTGAATCCATTTGGGAAGGTAATATGGTGTTGCTTTCTTTCATTTATTTCTTGTTATCCTTTGCAATTTCCATAGGAATAAATAGGCTTGGTTAGTTAGTTATTTATGCATGTTCCATTATTTATGGACTAATGCTTGACTAACTTACTTTATAATCCTCTCTACATCTTGACATGCCTGATGGGACCAATCTTTTTTCAATGTTAAAACATTCATTTGGACCCTTAAAACTCTTACAAATTAATTTTATAACTTTATTTTGCCATTTTTGTTTGCCACAGTTTTACACAGTAATCGACGTCAGTAAGTAATATCAACATCAGTTAACTAGCTTAACCAATGTCAGTTAGTAAAATTGACATTGATTATATCTCGGTTAGCCAAAGTAACCATCATCAATTGTAATAACTGATGTTGATCACTGTGTTTTTCTTAAAACATAGACCCGAGAGTAATTTTTCTAAAGTTCATTATTTCAAACCAAAAAGAGATTCAATGATAAAGGACATACTAATATTTTTATTATAGGGCCAATCTTGAAATTTGATAAAAACATGTTTAAATCACCTTTAGCATGCTTAAAAATCAATTGGGATCTTTGTTTTGGTGTTTAACAAAGAATTTAATATTTTGGTGAATGTTTTTAAAATTTTCAACTAAGACCAAGGGGTCAAATGAACACCACCAAATATTTCATTTGGGCTTAAAATTAAACACACTTATCAAATTTTATTTTTAGTAGTTGTTTAATTAGATTTTGTTTGGAAAAAAGAGGAGTGTTGTGTGTATGCTCTTCCATTTGTCCCCTTCAGGGAACCCTTAGAATCAAAAGCATCATTCCTATTACAAATAGCCTAGTATAAGGCTTAGAAAGAATTTCATCTAAGGCACTCCCCAAAAACTTAAAAAAGTTTGGGTGATCTTGAAAATGACACTAAAGTCTTTCTATTTCATGCTTTCTTTATTTTCATGTAAACTTGGCTTGTGAGGGGGATGTCATTACCTCTCATGAGTTATTTAGGGAAGCTTTAACCTGGAGTTTCATCTCCCAAAATTGACTTAATTTGGCTCCTAATTGGAGTTGCATATGGGACATATCTAAATTTGGACATCATACTACACTAAGTGAACAGTAGGATGTAGTGGTTGTAAAAAGGACTAGACCTTTTTACAACTAGCCAATGCCATGGTCACCCAAGTTTCATGTTTGTCTTTTACATATTTTGACATGAAATTCATTATATAATTGATTACCCTAGAATAATCAAAACCTTGCTAATTTAGTAGACCCACTTTGCCATACCTTATTAGTTTAGACTTAAGATGTTTGTTTTTTGTCATTAGTTTACTTGGTCTTTATTTGTGTCTAAAATTGCCTGTTAACTCAAAATAACTTAACTAAATCACATTGTCCTCATTTTTCTTGAGCAAGGGAAGTGTTACGTTGTCTAAATGTAAAATTCATCTTTCCGTTATTCAAATTGTTATCAAAAACTTTGTGTCATGTCATCCACTTTGGCACAGTCATGTTTCCCAATTGAGTCTAGATCTTTTACCCAATTTGTTTAAATCCTTCATTTATAATCCACATTCAAAATTGAACCTTTCTGAGTTCCAAGGGTTGGTGTGTCAAAGTGGGTTTGCTATTTGTGCACTAAACTTATTTTAACTTGGGTTTAATTTTCCATTTGGATTTAAGGTCATTTATTAAGACTCAAAATCACATTATCATCTTGGTGGACTCAAGTAATCTTGCATATTATTCATACTTTGAGTCCTATAATATATTTTATCTTACTAGAATCATGTGGCAACATTGTGTTACCTATTTGGTCCTAAATTTATACTTAGTGATTTGACGATTGTCATTTAACTCCTCATTTAATCAATATTCAATTAATTTCTTATCAACCAGGACTGGTGTCCAAAGCTGTCTGTAGTAAGGTATGGGATGGTAGATCTAGAAGGTTGCTTGTGGGGGTGTTAGATTGTCCTATTATAACTTTGAATAGAGAAAGAAATGTGTCCTAAACTATGTGATTTACTCTTTTGTTGAAAAAGAAGAAATCAAATCAATCCACTATTTTGCTGAAAGTAAAATATCATACTCCTATTTATGCTTACATGGAAAGTAAAATCACACTTCTTTACTAACAAAAGGAAATTTGTTTCACACATTTGCTATAAAGGAAAACACACATTGCTTCGAAGGAAATAACTTTGAAATAAGAAAATTCTTTTTTAAATTGTGAATTTATTTTGATGTTTTTATGAGTAACAAGATTCTTATTAATTATAACAACGAATTAGTAAAACATAACATAAAACCATACATAGTTCTTGGTTCCAAGGAGAGTGGGCCCTTTCTCCTCTCATACTCAGAAACAAATATTAATCAGTGCTAGAAACTAAAGTATTAATTCATAAAATTGAAATGACTACAATCTATCTTAAACTTGTAATATGCTTGTACAAATATTTTCTTCTATTATTTACTCTCTATCATCTAATATCTAATATATATAATCTATGAAAATATTACATTTTATAATAATATAATTAGCTCAAAATAGGATGCAAAGGAATAGGATTCCTTGGTCGATCCACTCATCCAAAGATAGGAGATTGGATCTCTACGAGATCTAATTATTCCAATAAAATAGATATCATATCCTATAATAGTCTTAAGATCAAATATATTTACAACTTTATCAAAAGAAAATCCTATAAAATAGTAGGTAGTTATTTTCCTTATTTGATTCCAGCTGGTACGATTCTCACTTATCCTATCTAGCCATTGGTTTCCCCATTTGTAGCTTTGTCCTTACTGAATTCTCAGAGTTGACCTTGTAGAGTCGGTAAGAATGAACCTGCAAAGTCCGTAGAATCAAGCCTACAGAGTCTATAGAAACAAGCCTATGGATTCTATAGAAATAATCCTATAGAGTCTGTAGAAATGAGCTTATAAAGTCCATAAAAATGAGCCTGTAGAGTCCATGGAACCAAGCCTACAGAGTCCATAGAACCAAGCCTACAGAATCTATAGAACCAAGCCTGTGGAGTCCATAGTTATACTGGATGAAGATCAAAATTACACTTTCACTTTACATTTCCTATGTCTTTTTCTTGAGAATTATTCACAACAAAAATCACTAAAACATGATATGTATTAGACATTAACGACAAAGTAAAGACTTAGTCTTTAGTTTAATATAAACAAGACAAATATCTATTTTTGATGTAATAGCTATCTAGCAATCTAAGATTTGCATAAGATAATATCCTTAGAGATTATGAATTGAGGGAAATAACATGTCAATAATGAGCCATATTCTGAGCTCATCATCTCCCCCAATCTTTACCTTTTATAATTCCCATGTAAACATTTATTGGCATTCATATCTCTGGCTTCTGCTTTGCACACTCTAACTTAGATCATATTCATCAAATTCATCTATTATATATTTGTTTGAAATGATTTTAAATGCCTAATGTACTTGAATCATTTGCTTCCATATATTTAATTGCTCCTCTGATTGTAGAGTGCAATTCTGCCATCCTGGAATAGGTATGATCAGCAAAGGGGGTCTATATCTCATGCCAATCTAATTCTGCTCTCCCCCCAGAGTTTATTAACTCTATTAAGATTTCCAAAATTGAGGATGCTCTCCTCATACTCCATCTAAATTTATTTGGGGACATGACCTCTCATATTTTAAGAGGTACTGAAAGTTGGTCCCATCTATTTATACTTGCAGCCACCACTGAATCAAAACTCTATCTTGAAAATAAATCAAAAGAAATAACACAATCATATAGATCCTATAAATAATATGTTTTAACCTCATCATTAACAAAGCATAGTTAAAATTTTGTTTGATTAATCTGGGAATAGGAAAGGCTAGTCAGACACACAATCCTGTAGTCTTAACATGATTTGTATAGTCCTCAAATCTGCTTTTCCATGTTATTGGATTTTTGAATGTAGAATGTAATGCCCTCAATTGAAATTCTCCCACATGATGTTTTATCAAAAATTTATTGTGCTCATGGTCTCCTAGAATCAAATCATGCAAATAAAATTCACAAAACAAATCCAACTGTTTAGGTTCAACACTATAGAAAATTTCTAGAAATGTTGTTGGCTGCAAATTTTTTTAAGGAAGATGACAAGAAATCCACAAAATCTACCATCTATAAAATTGTTCAAATAAAAACAAACTGTATGCAGGAGAAGGATTCCTACATGCCAAAAGAATTTCCCCTAATTTGCATGCATCCTGTAAATTTTCTTCTAAATCTTAGACTTTAGTTTCTAATTCTTCCTTTTCATTTTCCAAGAGTTTGTTTGAAGAAGTTTCATCTTTATTTTTATGTTTAAGTACAAAATATACTTCTTCAATTTAATGTAGTATTTGTAAGGGAGTGATACATGGATCACTTATTTGACAACCGTGGTCAACAAATACCTTAGGAGGAGGAGATAAATATCACGTGCTTTGGAAGAGTTTACCAAACTCTACAATCTCCTATTTTCCTTCTTCAGACTTTCTATATATCTAAAGATATATTTTTTCACTTTCATGTTCCTTTATTGTTTCTTCTAATCTATGAACTCCTATTGCATGATCAACAGATGTTGTATCTAATTTTTGCACCAACAATGAGTGGATATGATCCTTGTTCTACAATTGACTGATCAAGTCAACAATGTCAATTGTTTGTTGTTGTTAAAGAGCTTAAACTTGAGAAATCTGCAAAGTTAACTACAAAATAGGATCATTTAGATTAGATGATTTGCCTTTCTCATTAGTACATACAGTTTTCCCTTTATCCATTATAGTTTCAACTAGAATAGGTGGTTATTCTGCCATACTTTATTCCTCTGTTGTGTGTGGCTCTTCCTTTGGAATTGGCTCCTCTATTATAATTGGAGAGTTCCTTTCAGAAGGAATTTCTTTAATATCTGTAGGTTCAGGGATATTTTGATGTATGGGGAAATGAGATACCATTTTAAGAATTTCTAGAATGTCTGCAGCTTCTTGTTCATCTTCATCTATCATAATGAGCCTCCTCTTTATTTTACTCACTCTTTGAGCTACACTTGGTTGGCTTTCCTTCTCAACCATCAATCCCTTGGTCTTCTCAAGTTCTATAGCAACCTTTCATCTCAATTTTCTTCTTCTTGACAAGGGAATTGGTTGTACTATAGATTCATGAGGTTCTTATGGAGACCTTGAAACTTCAAGGATTTGAGACCTTTTGATTCTTCTTGAAGAAGAAGAAGGATTTTTTGTTGGGACTATAGTCTGTGATTTCTTCCTTGGTGTTGTTTTCTCAGCTGATGTAGCATGTGGATATGAGCATTCTTGTGGTGAATTTGAGGTTTTTTATGTAAGAACATATAGAATTTGTTGTGCTATACTATTCTAAAATTCCTCCTAGACCTCTTATCCTTGATGAAGGAAGTGATGTTGGATAATGAGATGAATAAGGCCATGATGCCTTAAAGTAGAATTAGGGGTTATAGACATAACTTTCAGAGCACCATATAAGAAGGATGAGAGATTAATTTTGTACCAAGGGTTTTGTCTCCCATGCTTAAGATGTATTAACATTTTCATGGCATCTCCCCCTAAAAGACTGTGTTGCCCTTCATAAATGATATACTTGAGTACCCACTTGGCAATAGATTTCTAGGGTTCAAGAAGTGAATTTTTATTAATCTCTTTTGATTTTCCCTTGGAATCTACTAGACATGAAGTCCCAGTCTGCTTATTACCAATAAACTGACTAATTAAATCACTAAATGAAATTCTTCTTGTAGCTCTTATTCCTTCTTCTGTAACTTGTATAATTTGGCTTGTAACTTGAGTTATAATAGGAATAACAATGCCTTTCATAATTGAAAATTCAGGGGTGAGATTAGTGATGAATTCACTTACCATTATTTCATTTAAACCGTGGAACTTTTCAATGAAAAGTAGCCAACCATTGGCTCTAAACACTACCACAGAAGCTTTGTCTTTATGAAACTTTATTGGATCCTTCAGATCTAATCTTGTCTTCTATCCCATTTCTATGTAGATTTATAGTCAACTCTATTCTTTTAACTCTGATTTAGGTGTAGACCAGTCTTTTATCAAAATTGGTAGGTAACAGTCACTGAGGATTTGTAGAAGACAGTCATGGAGGATCTATAAACCAAATTATATTTAAGTGTATAGAAATGAAATGGTTCACATGAAATGCTACAACAACATGAGTTCATAGTTTGATATGATGATTTGATATAGTTAGGCACCGCATGTTTCTATAGAGTGTGCCAGCTATGTTGTCTCATTAATATAAGTTATGTGAAATGATTATGTGTCACATTGATGATGATAGTGATTCATTAATTCATTTAAAACCCCTTTTTATGATGTCCCATCATTATGATACTTGATGACTTAATTGATTATATCAAAGCTGCACACCTATCCATACACCTTTGGCGGCTCGGTTGCATGCTTATTTTTTCATTATGGTATGTGTCATGTCATTCCATTTTACAAGATTAAAATTTGGGTCATCTCCATAGAATAAGTCTTAATTAAATTGAATATAATTAGTTAACTAAACATAGATAAATAAAATATATGTCTTACTTACTTTAACCTTAGATGTTATCTTTTGCTCGCCATGTGTCCTGCACAAATAAGTTTGCATGGATTAGTTTATTGCCTGGAGATGACCAATCATAGTGTCATGATGAGATTTTCTTATAATTTTTTTTTTTTTTGCCCTTTGGCTAGCCATTGCTAGTTTTCTATCTAAATCCCTTTTTACAATGCATAGCTAGCTAGCAAGTTGGTTTTTTATGCATGCATTGTCAATAGTGTTCCTAGAAGGATTTTCACTATTGATGTTTTTTTTTTTAATTGCTAGAATGAAAGATTATCAAGGAGCATGTTCACTGGAAGAAGCAGAGCTCTCTAGAATAGCTACTTGATCCTTTATCTTTTGAACAAATTCTTCTTTATTGAGAGGTTTCTGATAGAGCTTCAATATATGTCCATTGACTAACCAAGCTCTTATGTTGTCATCAATAGGTATTAGCTTAACAAAACCATTTTCATAGACCTCCTCAATCTGATAAGGTCCCAACCACCTTGTTTGTAGTTTTCCTTTGAATTTTTGAAATTTGGAATCAAACAATAGCTATCAATCTCATTTCTAAAACTTCCATTGCTTGATTTGTGAATCATGCCAAACTTTTCTTTGATGTTGTACCAATTCATTTCTTTATAGTGCTTCCATCCTCATTTCATCAAGTTGATTAAGCTATAGGAGTCTTTCTTTCTATATTTCTTCTAATTCAATTCTTACTTCAACTATTTTTAGAGTTTGTAATTCAAATTCAATAGAGAATAAAGGCTTCTTACCATAAACCAATTCATAAGGTGAAAATCTAGTTATTATTTTCCAAGTAGTATTATAGGCCCAAACAACTTCTGGTACCTTATCTACCCAATCCTTTCTACTAGAATTAACAACCTTGGTTAAAATGGTTTCTAGTTCTCTATTGGTGACTTCAACTTGCCCATTAGCCTACGAATGGTATCGAGATGTTTTTATGTATTGAGTTTGATACACTTGCATGAAGTGATTTATCATGTTTGACATGAAATTTGGTCCTTGATATGAGACTATCTCTCTTAGAGCACCAAATCTTTATAGGATTTTGAAATATAGGAAATCAGATACCATCTCTTCTCTTGCATGAGTTAATGCTTCCACTTCTACCCACTTGGTCACATAGTCTGTACATACTAGGAGATATTCTCTTTCTCTAGAAGGAGGATCCACTAGACCTATAAAATCAATTCTCTATTTCTCAAATGGTTCTAAAATCAATTGAGGATGAGGGTGCAAAGGCATCTCTATTGAAAGAGTAGGGTGTCCAATTCTCTGACAAGAATCACAGTGTCTAACATATCTTTTTACTTGATGATGAAGGTGAGGCAAATAGTATCCTACTCCCAAGATTTTAGGTATGGTTCTTTGAGCTAAATAATGAAATCCTCCTAGTTCATCATGACAAGCTCTAATGATATCATAAGCTTCATCATTTTTCACACACCTGTGAAACACATGGTCAAGTCCAAGTTTAAATAACATTCCATTAATTCATTTAAAAGAAAAGCTTTCTTTGATTAAACATTTCTTTTGTTTTTATGAAAAGTGCAGAGGAAACTTCCCTGTGGTGAGGTAATTGACTATATCAACAAACCATGGAGATTTTGGTGAAATAGCAAATAGTTGTTCATTTAGAAAGTCATCTTCCACTAGTTCTTCTTCACCTGTAGTGTTTATTGTTGACAATAAATCATCCACCACATTAGAATTCCCTAGTTTGTCTATAATAGTAACATCAAATTCTTGTAAGAGTAACAACCATCTAATAATTCTACCTCCCATAATTGGTTTGTTGGTAAGATATCTAATAGCTAAATGGTCTGTATAAACAAATACCTTATAGCCTATTATGTAGTGTTTGAATTTATTAATTGCATAGATTACATCTAGGAATTCCCTCTTAGTTGTGGTGTAATTTCTCTCAACAGGTGTCATGTTTTTGATAATATAATATATAGCATACATGTTTTCCTCTTCATCCTTTTGTCCAAGGACTACTCTTAGTGCTATATTAGAAGCATCTATGTATATATGGAATGGCTTAGTCTAATTGGGTCCTCTCAATACTAGAGCAGTAACAAGTTTAGCTTTGCTGGTCTCAAAGACCTATTGGCAACTATCACTCCAATCGAATGTACTATCTTTTGTAAGCAAGGCAAACATATGGGCAGATATTTGGCTAAACTTATCTATGAAGCATTTGTAGTAACCAACATATCCAAAAAAAATCTTAATTTTAGTTTGTGTTTATGGAATGGGTAAATTGGAGATTATTGACTTTCTTTGGATCTACTTGAATGCCTTTTACAGAAATATGGTGTCCCATGACTATTCCTTCATCCATCATCAATAGACATTTCTCATGGCTCAAAGATAATTGGTGTTCCTCACATCTAATCAATACTCTATCTAAATTGGCAAGAGCGTCTTTATAATTTTCACCATAAATAGTGAAGTCATCCATATATACTTCAACATAATCATTTGTAAAGTCAGAGAATATTGCCAAAACTACTCTTTAGAAGGTTGTTGGAGCATTACAGAGTCCAAATGGAAGTACTCAATAAGAAATTTTTTCCCAAAGGTAGGTAAATGTGGTTTTATCTTGATCTTCAGCTGCTACCATTATTTGGTTATACCCACTAAACCCATCTAGCAAATAAAAAAATATCTTCCCTATCAAGTTGTCAAGAACTTGATCTATGAAAGGTAAAGGAAAGTAATATTTGAGTGTTGCTTTGTTCAATTTTATATAATCTACACATACCCTTAATTTTCCATTTTTATTGGGCACAATTACCAGAGGTGAAACCCATTGGCTATCATAGATAGGGTAAATAAACTCAGCTTCCATCAACTTTTGGATTTCTATTTTGATGATTTCCTTTAATGTGGGATTTATTTTTCTTTATGGTTGTCTGATTAGTTTGACAAATTCTATGTAGATGTGATGAGTGAATATGTTGGGTTGAATTCCCTTCATGTCAATATAATCCTAAGCAAAAGCCTTGGTATGTCTTTCCAGTACTTCAAAGAGTTGATCTTCCTTTTCATTTGTTAACTAACTATTGATGTTCACAATCTTTCTAGGTAATACCATGATTGGTTTTATACCTGGGTAGTTGGATTCTATTTTCTTAAACTCACTAATCAATGAGTTTAGAAGACATGGATGAAGAAATAGCTTATGAAACATAGTTACATTATCAACAAACTCTTTTCCAAGAGGAATCAGTCTTGCTAAAGAACAATAAAATGCATTTAAGAAATGAGTTTGCTATTATTCTGCCAATTTCCACATACTTTCCTAAATTAATCCATGATCATATGGTAAATAAATAATAGAATAAGTAGAATTGGAGGTTTTATAATATTCTATTTGACCTAAGAATCTTGAACTAAGGTAGTCCATAGTTTCTAGATTGATGGAGTCTATAGCTTTCAGACTGGCAGAGTCCATAGATTTTGGACTAGAAGAGTCTGTAGATTCTAGGTATATGTCTCCATTAAATTCTTCAAAGTATTTTTTAACTGTGATCTTAGATAATGAGGAAATGTTGTTTAATGTGTTGTCTAATTTATCCACCCAAAGTTCTTGTATGCAATTTGTTGATGGTTTTTCATGAGGATACAAAGAGATGCATTTGGTTTTTATCCTATTAAAAATGGTCATGTCTCCTAACCTGCAATAAATCAATGTTGCTTCAGTAGCCAACCATGGTCTACCTAGGATTATGGGATATCCTAGATTCTTTGTTTTGAGTTGAAAAACCATGAAATATAATAGATACTCCCAAGATTCTATTAGTACATCAACATTTTCTATAGTCCCTTCTGATTTTGTTATAGACTAGCTTGCCATTTAAAGAATGGTAGTTGTAGGTTGCATTCTCATAAGAGATAATTCATGGAGAGTATTAGTTGTCATAACATTGATTTATACTCCCAAATCTACTAAGATGTTAGGAATTTCTTTACCTTTGATTGTAACTATGATCACTGGGCCTCCCAGATCTACATATTTTAGAACTAATAGTTTTCTTGCTAATAAATCAACAATTTTTCCATCAACATGAATAGTTATAGGATATTTTACTTTCTTCCTAGGTGTCTTAATACAAAGGTTTTTGATGATCTTATTTAATTTAGGTATATCCCTAATAGCTTGTAGAAGGGGTACCTCAATATTGATCTTTTGCAACTTTTAGACCAAATTTGATTCTAGTTTAATACCAATTTCTCTTAATATTTCTAGAAAAGGAAATAATGGGGTAGTAGTTTTTTATTTGTTTTCTTTAGGATTTATTTTGATTTCGGCCTCTCTAGTGTTTAATTGAAATGATTCTGTCTTTTCATTTTCATCAAGTATCTAAAAAATGAGAACTGGAGGTTTTTCTATAGTTTTCCCTGATCACAAATGTATGTCTAAACACTCAATAGATCCAACATTGATTATATCTTCTTGTTAATTAACATAAATAGGTGTTGGTTATTTATTTTTTAGATTTTATATAGGTTGTATAGGCATTGAAGGTTGATTAATTTGCCCTTGTTGCTGAATAACTGGGGGTGGCATAATAGTTTACTATTGAAGTGGTCTTCTTGGTTAGGTATATTGTGACTGTGAGTTACACTATTGATTCCATTGTTGATATGGTTGAGGAATCCATTGTTGTTATACTACCCATTGTTGATGTGGCTATGCCACCATCCATGGGCATGTTGGCATTCAATATTATCCTACCCATAGATTTTGAATTGATGGAATTTTGGGTTGATTCTAAAATGGTGAAGAAACTGAAACATTCCATGGTGCCATCTATGGATTAACTAGATTTCTTGCATTAAACTATCCTTGATCCTAGTTTTGAGGGACAAAGTTTTGTCTCTAAATATAATTTACTTCTTCAATGGAATGGACTTGTGTTTTCATTTGATTCTTTAAAATAGGTATAAGGGTGTAATGTTTGGTATCATTATCTGTTGCATCACAGATCCCACATGCTGAAACATTGATTCTATCTAGTGGATAGTCTCTAAGGGCATGTTTTTATCTGCACTTAGGATAATAGATTACTAAAGGTTCTATTGTATTTGCCTTATCTTGAAGGCCATCCAAGGTATTGTTTAGTGTAACCAAGATATATGTCTTTAGATTAGCAAATTCTTCCATGAACTTACCCACTTCATTATATTTCCCAATCTTCCTTTCCTAATTCCAGGTTTCATTCGAGAGTAGTTGGTACAAAGCTCAGAAATATGATCAAAAGCCAACTTATTTATATCTCCTCCATCTATCATATTTAAGGAATCTCTAGTGTCTTCATCCAACCCTTTCAAGAAAACTAATTTTTGAATGTCTTCAGTGAGTGGATAATTACTTATTTTATGAGTGAACATGAATCTATCCAAATAATCTTCTAAAGATTCATCCTCATTCTATTTTATTTTGAATAAATCCTCTTTTCTTTCTCACACTCAACATTAATCTTGGTATTTTTTCAAGAATTATGTTTCCATGTCATCCCATATTCTAATAGAATCACCAGGTAAACCCATGAACCATCTCATAGCTGCATCTTTAAGTGTAGAGGGAAATAGTTTTAATTTTTGTCCATCTATTGTGTAATCATAGGTTTGACATAGCACCTTAAACTCAAACAAGAATTTATCAAGATCTTCTATAGATCTTCCCCATAAATTTAGCAAATTAGCTAGTGAAATATTTTTCATGGGGGTTTGATCATTAGGATCTAAAACAATAGGAAAGGATAAAGTCCTTCTTGGTTGTGCAAGTTGTTGATTTTTTTGGAGAGACATTTCTTTTTTTGATGATGTTTCAAAACTGAGATGATCTTCCCATTGAATATTTGTGGTATTAGTTATGGGTTGTTCAAAATTCTCAAAATTTTCTTCAGTTACATATTTTTGAAATACTTCTTCTAAATCCTTGGCAACTTCTAAATAGTGTCTTCCTACAAGAGATTGATCTTGAGGAATTTTTCCTATGGGGCTTGCTTGTGGCAATGGCCTGGTTTCTATCCAAGTTTCAAAAGATTCTTGAAAATAGGTTTCACTTGTATCTTCTAGTTCACTACTCAGAAATGTTGGAGTGTCCACTTGTGTTCTTAGTGGAAAATTTGGGATAAATTGTCCTTTAGAATCTCTAGGATGGTACATCAATTTATTGAATTTTTATAGGATTTTATGGGTTTTTACAATATTTTTCATTTTTCACTCTAGACCAATAATTATTACCTTACTAACACCTTATATTCCCTAGCAATGACACCAAAAATGATGAGTGTCATTTAACTCCTCATTTAATCAATATTCAATTAATGTCTTATCAACCAGGGCTGGTGTCCAAAGCTATCTGCAGTAAGGTATGGGATGGTCAATCTAGAAGGTTACTTGTGGGGGTGTTGGATTGTCCTATTCTAACTTTGATTAGAGAAATAAAAATTTCCTAAACTACATGATTCACTCTTTTGTTGAAAAGGAAGGAATCAAGTCAATCCACTCTTTTACTAAAAGTAAAAGATCACACTCCTATTTACATTTGCATGGAAAGTAAAATCACACTTCTTTACGAACAAAAGGAAATTTGTTTCACACATGTGTTGTAAAGGAAAACACGCACTACTTAGAAGGAAATAACTTTGACATAAGAAAATGCTTTTTTAAACTATGAATTTATTTTGATGTTTTTATGAGTAACAAGATTCTAATTAATTATAACAATGAATTAGTAAAACATAACATAAATACTATACACATTTCCTAGTTCCAAGGAGAGTGGGCCCTTGTTCCTCTCAGACTCAGGAATAAAGATTAATTAGTACTAGAAACTGAAGTATTAATTCATAAAATTTAAATGATTACAATCTATCTGAATCTTGTAATATGCTTGTAAAAATCTTTTCCTCTATTATTTGCTCTCTAACATCTGATATTTAATATATAAAATTGACAAAAATATTACATTTTAAACTAATATAAGCAAATCAAAATAGGATGCAAAGGAATAGGATTCCTTAGATCTAAAGATAGGATATTGGATTTCCAAGAGATCCAATTATTCCAATAAAATCGATATATTATCCTATAATAGTCTTAAGATCAAATATATTTACAACTTTATCAAAAGTAAATCCTACAAAATAGCAAGTGGTTATTTTCCTTATTTGATTCTAGCTGGAATGATTCTCACTTATCCTATTTGGCCACTGACTTCCCCATTTGTAGATTTATCCTTAAAAAATTCTTAGAATTGACCTTGCATAGTCGGTAGGAATGAACCTACAGAGTTCATAAAAGTAAGCATGCAGAGTCTATAGAAATAAGCCTATAGAGTCCATAGAAACAAGCCTACAAAGTCCATAGAAATGAGCCTTTAGTGTCTATAGAACCAAGCCTATAGAGTCTGTAGAACCAATCCTGTAGAGTCTGTATAACCAAGATTGCAGAGTCTGTAGTTTTGTTGGATGAAGATCAAAATTGCATGTTCACTTTACATCGCCTGTGTCTTTTTCCTGAGCATTCTTCACAAAAAAAATCACTAAAAAATGCTATGTATTAGACATTAATGAAAAAGTAAAGGCTTAGTATTTGGTTCAATATAAACAAGACAAATATCTATTTTCCATGTAATAACTATCTAACAATCTAAGATTTGCATAAGATAATATCTTTAGAAAAATGAATTGAGGGAAATAACATGTCAATGATGAGCCATATTCTGAGCTCATCATGATTCACTTATGTTTTTACATCTTGAGTTTCTTAGTTCATTTATCTTCTTCATAATCCAAAGAGCTATCCTCTAAAATTCTAAGGTCAACTTGTCAAAGTTGAAACTAGCTTTTACAGTGTGGGTGTATCACAAAGATCTAGGCTTTGGTGTATTATTTTTCACCTTAGGTCTTTGAGTTACCTTACTCTCTTCTAATCTATATGATTTTAACTTTACTAGAGGTTGAGTAAACTCGTGAACCAAATACTCTAAATTGTGTGTGGTTTCAAACCACCCTCCCTTATAGTCTCATAGGTACCTTGGTTATTTGTTTAAAATAGAGCCAAAACATACTTTGATTGGTTGCCAAGCATTGGTCCAAAGTTAGTTAAACACACAAAGAAACTATTTTTAGACATGATTCAAAGGTTCACTCATAGTGGGGCCTCTTATGGCCTTAGTTATGAAGATGAGAAAATTTATGATGCTCAAGATAACCCCATTATTTTTTATGATATCCCCACAACTGTAAGATTCAAAGATGATTACAATGAATATCAACCCCAAGAAGATCAAGATGAAGCCCTTCTTAGATTGATAGAATAAAATGCTAGACTACATTTTGAATTTATTATAGAGTAATTGCATACCTTATTTAGAGATGGAGAACAAAAATAGCAAGAGCAAGATTTTTCAAAAATAAATATAACTTCTTCCTCTAGTAAAGGAAAGGAAATACAAATAGATTAAAAACCCACAAATCTAGATCTTTTAGCTAAGATCAAGATAATAAGTCAATGATATGCAAATCAACTTGTCATAGACTTAACTAACTCCCTAGTTGCCACTTCAATTCACAATAATTTTTTGAAAGAACAAGGAAATGTGGTTGAAAGTATGTAACAAATATTGGATGAGAACATTGCCATAGTGGATCAAGGTAATCTAAATGAATATTTAAAGTCATAAGAGACCTTACAAAATGTTTCATTTGACATAGAACATATGCTCTTCAATCATCAAGAACATCTTGTTACTTTACAAACTTAGAAATCCAAACATTCAGTTTGAATTGAGGAAATTCCTCAAGATAATTTGGCTTGTTCTTTTCAACCAACCCAAAAATTGGTAAATAAACATATAAATTTCCAAAATCAACAAAGTAGAAAACAAACAAATTCAAGGATTGTTTTACAATCCAAGAATCAATGACCTATGATCTCAACTCAAGGGGAAAATCAGAACCAAGTCATGGATCAAAAGGTATACACTCCCTATAAATCCACACAAAACTAGGGGCACATTCCACCCCAAAAACAACAAAATTAGGGGCACATTCCACCCCAATAGCAACAAAACTAGGGGCACATTCCAACCCAATAGAAACAAAACTAGGGGCACATTCCACCCCAATAATAACAAAACTAGGGGCACATTCCACCCCAACAATAACAAAACCAGGGGCACATTCCACCCCAATAGTAACAAAACTAGGGGCACATTCCACCCTAATAGCAAAAAAACTAGAGGCACATTCCACCCCATCAACAAAACCAAGGGCACATTCCACCCCAACAACATCTTATTCAATCCACCAATGCACCAAACATGTAAGAATGGAATTCTATGAAGGAAATTGTTCAAAGATTAGAGATGAATAATAGAGTCAAAAAGTATAAATTTGATGAGATATGCCCATATCTATTTGATTTATCTATTCTCTAAAACCCCTTCCCACCTCATTTTGAGGCACCCAATTTTTACAAGTACAAAGAAAAAGGAGATCCACATGAACACATATATGCATTCTTCATCCTATGTCAAGAGGCTGCTTACAGTAGTGAATACTTATTACGACTATTTTCATGAAGTTTAGCAGGACAAGCTCTTGATTAGAAACTTAAACTACCCAAGGGATAAATTATGTATTAGAATGACTTATCATAAAAATTTGTTAACCATTTATCATATAACATAAAACATGAATTGATTGATTGTTGACTTATGTAAAGCCAAGCAGCATGATGGTGAAAGTTTCACTGCATATCTCTAATGGTGGAGAGCATTGACAGGCTGCTTTTAACATAGCTTACCAGATAAATAATTGGATGATATCCTTGCATAGAATGTACATCTTGAAGTTGTGCATAATCTATGGCTAGCTTGTGCTAACTCATTTAAAGAAATTATTGAAAAAGTAATGTAGATTAAGAAGGCTCTTATTGCTAAGGGCCTTGTTAATATTTTTTCACAAGTTTAAGTGTCTAATCAGACTAAATCACCAACTGAAATAGTTATGTAGGATAATCCTAAGGGCTTTAGAAAAAATAAGAACATGGTTGGAAATGGGGTGACTGAAATAAGACATGTATAAACAATACAGGTTATGCCTCCTCCAAATGTACAATTAACTCCCCCAAATCCACTACCTAATTTTTAGAGGCAACCTCCATGAAGGAAATTTCATAATAATTTTAGAGCCTTTAGCAAGTTAGGAGAATCAATTGAAATAGTGTTACAAAATCTCATTGAAGGTAACTTAATTATATGGCCAATATCAAGGCCATTTCCTCAAGATCAGCCAAAACCAGATTGGTACAAAGAGAATCAATGGTGTAAATTTCATTGTGTTTCTGGTCGTGATGCATATTGTTACATTTAATTGTGACATGTTATTGAGGACCTTATTGACAGTGGTGAACTAGAAATTAAGTTTTCCCCTAATCAAGAGACAAATCAAGATATGGGAATCTACAAAGACCCCTTTCCTTGACATGATCCACCACATCTAATAAATAATCAAAATGGTCAGAATCAAGGACAGAGGCAAAATTAGAACTAACAACAAGGTCAAAATCATAATTAGCATAATCAAGATCATAATTCCCACACTAATAATGTGGTTTATAACAATGTACCTTACGACTGTAATAATACTATGGGATGTATTTTTTTAACCCACATTACCATTATTTCTATAAATTTGCATGGCCAATCTCATGTTCCTCACAACATGGGACCCATCATTATAGGGTCAGCACCCTCTCCCTCTAGTAATACCATGATGGATTTACATCATCATATTGCTACTCTATTTGCATAGGTTACTAATCCTGAACAACAACACCTTTGTTTTATTTATAAAGGCTCCTCACTAACCCAAAATTATAGCAATATGATTAGTTACCTGTGAGTCACCATCTAAGGTCCTTTACCTTCCTCTTCTAAGTATAATAACTCCTTGCCACCTCTAGGTTGTGTAGTTTCAACTAGATACCCGTGAGTTACCATCTAGGGCCCTTTGCCTACTTTTTTACATAAACCCAATGAGAACATTGTGCCAACAGTTTTAAAGCCGAATACTATCCCAACAAAGACTAAACTAGTTTAATCCATAATTTAAAGGCCTTATAGTCTAATGGATTAATTAGATAAAACCCCTACACAAATTTCCATATTAGAACTCTTGCAGACATCTGATGTCCATAGAACCATCTTCAACAAACTTTTGCAAGAGTCTTTTGTGCCTAATGATATAAACCTTGATCAACTCTAGAACATAGTTGGACATTTATCTTCATTTTAACAAATCACATATGATCAAAATGGCATATCCACCTTAGTCCAAACCATAATAACCCACTATATATTAAGATAATCATTATGGATCACAAGATCAAATAGGTTCTTGTAGATAATGGTTCAAGGCTAAACATCATATCTCTTAAATTGGTATGAGGATTGGGTTACATGGATAAAGAAATCTATTACAATTTGGTTTCCAATCATGGTTTGGTATATTTTTCACCACTTATTATTCCATATTATGGATATTAAACTTCCTTAAAACATACTTCTTGTTCATCCTTAGATCCATGAAGTACAAGTAGTTCGATCTACTCTTCATGAATGCCTTAATTTTCCCCATGATGGGATCAAGGTTACTATTCCCACTAATCAACAACCATATCAATACTAAAAACATCTAGAAGTAGAGTTTCATAATTATAACTATTGCCTAGGTTTTGAATTCATTACAAAAAAGAACAAAGCCATTATTTCTCATCTATCTCCATCTAATTATATAGACCCTGGTGATCTAGTATCCACTTCGATCAATCCATTTCTTGTAGATCTGACCAAAAAGGTTATTATCAAAGACACATACATTTCCACATACCATTTGAAGGACATCCTCCATATTGCAAAATTATAAAAATCCCATAAAACATTTGGTAAGCCTAAAACTTCCTAGATGCTTAACAGACTCGATCAGATTTGGCAACTAAAGAAGAAGCAACCAAAACGTCATGTGGTTTTTGTACCTACAATTATGCCAAAGAAAGATCAAGAGGATTTTACTAAAGGAAATTAGTTATTTGGAAGGCCTTGCTAATTATTTTTAGAATCCAAAGTATCCTATCCTTAACATGATAATGGATCATCTTGACTATATAGGGAAAGGCCTTGGCCCATAGGCACAAGGAATTTTAGAACCCTTATTAGCTTGAGTTATCAATTAGAATCATGGTCTCAAATTTAAACCACCAGAGGATGACCTCATAACATTTGATAGTGACTCTTTTAAAGTGACTAGTAATGAGACTCCTAACAGTGACCCAATGTCCCATTATAGCCTTTTCAATGAGCTTGATAACTTAGATTTGTTTGATTTGAATGTCATATTGACCATAACACTTATTGGGGCTTCCCATCTTGAAGAAAACACCCATCCTAGTGGTGCTTCCCTTGCTAAAGTAGGACATTATATCTTTACCATTGGAACTTCCCATCCTAAAGAAAAAACCCATTTGAGTGGTGTTTCCCTTCTTGAAGCAAGACATTATATCATTACCATTGGTGCTTCCCATCCTGAAGAAAACTCTTACTATGACCTATGCCTTTACCACCCCAAACTTATAGATTAGGATCATAAAATTTTGGTCATATGCCTCGATGAGCTCCAAAATGAAGAATTAATTGCATAATATATGGGCCTATGAGATGAATTCCTCATTGGTGATCATAAGTAAGGTTTTGATTTTTCACTAGATCCTTCTACCTAATTTGAAGATCAAGTAAACTTTATTGGTCATAATAAATAACAAACATTGAGATATTTAGGTGAAAACCTCTTTAAGGCACTTGGCGATTAGGGAAAAAGTAAAGAAAAAGATAAGCCTTTGAGTGAAAACTTATTTCAAGAGCTCTTAGGTGGAAAAGTATGCTCAATTCCTCAAGATGTAGAAAGTCCATCTAGCCCACGTTCCATACCTAGTACAAGCATCTCTTCAGAACAACATCAAATATTTGAGCATCTTGCTCTTGAGTTTATAGACAGTTTTACCAATTGGCCTTTACCTGAGAAGGCAAATTTTGATTCTTCATATTATCCATATATTTTGGAGGAACAACAAGAAGATATAGTAGAAGAAGATGATCATGACCATATATTGACCAGAATTCTAGAATATGGATCCACACTCCTTATAGAGAGCATGATAGAAGTGAATTTGGGAACCCATGAGGATCCCAAAATTATTTATCTTGGAGCTTTCCTTACTGAATAATAATGTTAACATATTATATCCATTCTTAAGGATTATATAGACATCTTTTCATGGGCATACTTTGACATACCAGGCTTGGACTCAGTTTTGGTTTTGCAACATCTTATTGTTTACCCTAATGGTAAACCAGTCAAGCAAAACTTGAGAAAGATGCATCCATGCATCGCCCTTTTGGTTAAGGCCAAGTTGGAAAATTTGTTAGGAGCCAATTTTATCATACCATTGGACTACTCTGAATGGATTTATAAAATAGTACTAGTGAATAAAAATACCCTAAGCATAGGTGTTTTTACTAATTTTCATGATATCAACAAAGCATTTCCCAAAGATGATTTTCCTCTGCCCAACATTAAAATGATTGTCGACTCAACTACTGGGTATGAGATGTTATCCTTAATGGATGGAATTTTTTGTTATAATCAGATCAAGATAGCCCCTAAAGATCAATATAAGACCATGTTTACCACTTCATAGGGGACATTATATTACCAAGACATGTCATTTGGTTTGAAGAATGCTAGAGCCACATATCAGTGTGCAATGACTTTCATCTTTCATGACATGATGCATGACATTATCATGGACTATTTTGATGATATACTAGTAAAATTAAGAACAAGAGTTAGACACCCTAACATTCTATAAAAAAATTTGATAGGCTTCATGGATATAAAGTCCACTTGAATCCTAAGAAATGTGCCTTTGGAGTCACATTAGGAAAATTGATAGGGTTCATTGTATCACAATGAGGGATTTAAGTTGACCCTATAAAGGTTAACACTATTATGTAAATGCCTCCACTAAACAATCTTAAATAGTTGTGAGGTCTACAAGGTAAGATCTGGTCTATATGTAGGTTCATTTCTCAATTGCTAGATAAGTGCCACCCATTTACCCATATCTTAAAGAAAGGGGTAACATTTTAGTGGGATGAAGATTGTTACATAGCATTTGCAAAGCTTAAAACATACTTGGCCAATCCACCAGTTTTATGACCTCTGACACAAGGAAACCCATTGCTTCTTTATATATCAACCACAAAACATGCTCTAGGGGCACTTTTGGCTCAACATGATGATCATGGTAAGGAACACATAGTTTATTATTTAATCCACACATTAGTATCCTATGAAAATAATTATATTCCTATTGATAATTCATGTTTAGTTATGGTGTTCAACACTCAAAAAATTAAACATTATATGTTAAATAACAAAACTATTATTATCACCAAGGTAGATCCTCTCAAGTTCCTTTTATCTAAAATAACTCTTCAAGGCCACATGGCTAAATTGATTATTCTTCTCAATGAATTTTATATTAAGTACCAAAATTAAAAGGCAATCAAAGGACAATTTCTTATTGACTAACTTGCAGAAGCTCCTATTACAGCCACTCAACCCCTCAACTTTGACATTCTAGATGATTATATCATGATGATAAAACAAGCATCACAAGAACTTGAATATTGGACACTCTATTTTGATGTATCCTTCACATCCCAAGGTTTTGGAGCTAGTCTATTGTTGATCACACCATAGGGGGATTTGATCCCCAAAACATTCCACATATAATTCTAGTATACAAATAGTATGGCTAAATATGAGGCATTAGTTACAAGGCTCCATCTTGATATACAGTGGGATATTCAAAGATTAAAAGTCTATAGAGATTCATAATTAATCATAAATCAAACAACTAACTAGTATCAAACAAAGGATGATAAGATTGTTCCTTATAGCAAATTATTGATAACCTCAAAACACATTTTAAATCTTTACAATTTGAGCAAGTTCCATGAGTCAACAATAGATCTACTGATGCCATATAAATAATTGGTTCCATGATTCAAATACATGATAGTGCTAAAGAGTATCAGTTCCTAATTGAAAATCTTCTTCAACCAGCACATACTCTATCAGATTCAGAGAGGGTATACATCATTGCTGATCTTGATTCCTCACTTGAGCTACCATGGTACCAAGATTTTTATAAATATTTCCATAGCCATGTATTTCCCACCAACCTTTCTAATAACCAACAAAAATTATTTCTTCATCACTTAACACGTTATATCCTCCTTGGAAACATGCTTTATCATAAAGGCTATGATGGAACACTTCTTCATTATTTATCTTTGGGAGAATCCAAACTGGCATTAAAGGACGTTCATGAAGGAATGTGTGGGGCCCATACCAATGGTGTATTCCTAGAAAATAAACTCCTTAGAATAGGCTATTATTGGCCCAAAATGGAGATAGATGCTTTTAATTATGTAAAAAAGTGTGTTCTTTGTCAGTAACATGGAAACTTGATACATGCACCTTCCTTACCATTACAGCTGATTACAATACCGTGGTTGTTCTCAACATGGTGCCTCGATCTCATTGGGAAAATTAACCCAACATCTTTACATGGCCATAAGCATATTTTTGATGTAAAAAAATACTTTACCAAGTGGATTGAGGCCATTCCTTTAACTTATGTCACTAGGTAACAAATAGCCAAATTCATTCATTATGATATCATCTATCGATATGGCATCCTAACTCATATTGTATCTGATTATGGTGGATCCTTTGTGAACTAAGATGTGACATATCTTTTTGCAAAATTCAAAATCAAGCACAAAAACTCCACTACATATAACCCGCAAGGAAACAAAAAAGTTGAGGTATCAAATAAAACCATTCTAGCCATCTTATATAATATTTTTAATGATGTTGGTCGTAATTGGCACTTGTAACTCTTTCCTACCCTCTGGGCTTATAGAACCAATCATCGCACCCCAACTGGAGCTACTCCATACTCCCTTATTTTTGGCACTAAAGTTATCATCTTAGTTGAGATTGAGATCCCATCATTAAGAATATCATTGGAGCAAATTGAAGATAATGAAGACTATAGAGCCTCACAACTGCATGAACTAGAGCTTATTAATGATAAGTGTTTGGATACCTTAGAAAATTTATATGCCTATCAGAATAGATTTTAGAGAAGCTACAAAAAGCATATTTTCTCTTAAGAATTTGAGATTGGTGACTTAGTTTTGAAAAAGAACCAAAATAACACCAATGTTGAACACAAAAATAAAGGCAATTTTTAACCTAAATGGTTAGGACCATATATTGTCACAGCAAACTATGGATCAGGAGCATATCATTTTTCTAAACTTAATGGTGAAGAAATTTTAGAGCCCATGAAAATTATACACCTTAAGAGGTTCTATGCATGAATAACTTTGAACCATTGTCTATAAGACCCTTGACTTGGGGGAAACTTGTGTTATCATAATTTTATCTTACCTTGAACACATTTTATACTACCCTAGTTCACTTTTCATGATTCTTGATAGTAAAGAATTTGAACCCTTGGCACTCTAAACACATTCTTCATCTCATTCTGGATTTCTCTCTTCAAGAAGAATATTCTTTATTATGTCTAAGGCATGTTATAATCTTGAATGCTTTTTATCCCTTAACCAATTATGATCTTGATTATGTCTTATGAACATTATGAACATCCTCAACAACAGTTCTACAAAGGTGTTTAGCCAGGATAGTATTGTGTAGCTTCAAATAAATGAACAAAAATATCTTCTCAATTCCAAACCATTGCTATACTATTACAAATCAAGAACCTCACTCGCACTGATTTATGATCACGGGCCATTTTAGCCACCTTAGCTATCTTATTAGAACATCTACTCTCAAGATGTGCATCTCCTTAATGAGATGGTCCCACTTTATGTATATTTTATCTCAAAAACACTAAAAACATTAGAAATACTTTAAATATACCAAAAACATTAAAACATGATCCAAAAAATAATAGAAGCATTTTCTCATGCTTCTATACATTTGTACACTCTCATTCCACCATGTTATACTCTTGCCATTTTGCAAGCACAAAATCACTAGTTCATTTCATATTATCCCACACACTTGTCATTTTTCAAGATCATTCTTTTTTGTCTCATCAGCTTCTTGTTTGCCAGACCATTCTCATTTCTTTATCGTATCTTCCACTTCTTCTATAGTATTAATCATGTTGGTCTAATCATCATTTTTCTTCTATCCCATTTCTTGGGAGAACTACATTTAGCCTGAAGTTCATGTTGGAACATGCATCCATGGAACTATGTAGGCAACGTAAACTTGTCTTATATATCTGGAGTCAGCTCAACCAACCCCTTCCTTTTCTTCTAGTCCCCAATTTCTTCTATCATTATTCATCTTTAATTAGGGAACAATTATCATGTCATTGCTCTTTATTATGATGTGGTGGAAAGTAATACCTCTATTGCACATGCATGAACATTTGTCTTTAAACCACGCTAACTTGGTTTTTATTTGTGTGTGTTTATTTGAGTTTTGTTGGTGTTTTTTTGTGATTTCACACCTTTCCTTTTATTTCTTCTCCTTTTCTCTTTGTTACTTCTTATCTCCATTCTTGATCTTGTGTTTTCTTGATTACTTTTGCTTTTCTCTTTTGTGTTTCTACACATCTTGATGATTCACATGGATCTCGATTGTTTATATCTTGATCCTATGTTATTATGATGTTCTTGGATCATTTTGTCTATTTTATTGTTGTTGGTGTCTTTTTTTTCTATTTGATGTTGGTTTTTTATGTTCAAGAATGCCTTGATGGTCCAAATAGATCTTGCTTATTCATATCTTGGTCTCATGTCATTAAGATGTTCTTGAATTTTATTTTTAAACAATTTATTCTTATTTAAGGTCATATCTTGGTTTCAAGTTAGGTTCATTTATGTCTATTTTTTTCTTTGTTTTTGCTTTTTTGTTTAAATGTAAATCACTGTAACTCTAGTTTTGGTCATTATTTCACCATTATCCTTAGTTATAGATATTCACATTTGAACTAGCTTAGTGTAATTGTAATATTATGTCATTCTAAGTTATTCATACTTATGATGCCTAATTTCTTTTTGTATAGCAAGCACTTTATGCTCAGGTCTCAACATCTTAACATCAACATCAGCTCCGATGAATGATTCTCAAGAACACTTTGTAAAACCTAGGCTCATGATATGGAATTATACATCTAGGTAACATACATTTTAGGCTTCTTTGTCTATTCTTAGATGTGCATTTCTTTGCATAAATTATAAGTCTAATCAATTCTTGGTCATTTTTCATCATTCCTCATTCCATTCTCTCCTAAACTTTGGTAAACTACATTGGCCTAAAGCTCATGTTAGAACATGAGTCCATAGAACTATGTAGGTAGCACTCAATTTCTATTCAGGTTAGTTCAGCTATCTCCATTCTTATTTTCATCTCTCTCATCACTTTGTGCATACTCATATGCTTGGTTTTATATGATTTTCTAAGGAATTACACCACCATATGTGCATTTGTGTTCGCTCACTAAAACCTATCTTTTGGGTTATATCCTTAAGCTATTTTTCTTGTCAATTGCCCATGCTGGGGCCCAACATCTGAATCACATCCAAATCAAATCATCTCTACAGGGGAAAATCCTTATTTATTCTTTATCAATGATCAAGATTTACCCTACTAGGGCAAAACTATTTTATCATGATCAAATCTGCTCTAGTGGAGTACTTATTATATTCTCTTTAGAGACCTAATTATAGTGGTGATTGCCTTCCTGAAGTAGAAATTTCTCTCTTTTCCTCTAATTTTAAGATCACTAAATTAAAGCCCATGATGGAAATATTCTAGTGTGTAACTTGTCTCGGGATTAATAAAAGTTGTAAGCATGCAACTTGTACTCTCAAATTGGATACATTTAAAGTGTGTCCCTTATATTTATGGATTATATCTTTCCCATTCCCCCTATCTTTGGCACCTATTATACCTTTAATTATATTTTGATCGTTGATGGTAATCATGTGTGTAAGCATTAGCTCATTTGGATGTGATCTATTCCATGGTTTAATCTCTCACTTTCTCTCTCTTTTCAAGAGTCCATCCTTTTCTTCCATCCTAGCATGTCCTATTAAGGGGGCATAATGGGTCTATTCTAATTTATTCTTGACAACTCTTTTATTTGAAAAGACATTGCTTCACTTGAATGTCTTGTTACACCTTCTCAAATAAGGGTAAAATGTAGACATCCAATTCTTAACACCATTTATGTTGAAGTTGTCAATCTTACTTGAATTACACTCAAATGCACATTTTAGGTCAAAATCCATAAAATGCCCTAAATGGTTTCAACTTGTCACTTACAAGTGATAGTTTAGGTCAAATTATCCCTAAAAAGGGCAATACATTTTATGGGCCAGATAACTTTGATCAGATCATTTCGAGTCAAAATGACAATTTTTCTATTTAGTGCTCTAGATCACTCTTTTCTTCTAATTCATTGGTCAACATCACATACCTTTGTTATTTGGTGTTAGAAACATCCTAAATGGGAATACAATTCCAACACATCTAACATCACCTTCCAATTCTACTTCAGTCAAATTATGACCCATCAATATGACTTTCTGACCATTTTGATTAATTGAGGGCCAATTTTCAAATAATTGCACAAATGTTGATTAACCTTATTTAAGGCTAGTTAATCCAAATCAAGATCTTAATTGGATTTTCCATGAAATTTGTTGAATATTTCTTTTTAAAAATTGATTCCCATTAATTGCATCATCAGGTGACATCATTTCTTGGGAAGACATCCCTAGGCCATAAATGCCACAAATATCAAGATTATGGGTCACCCATGCCTAGTTAATGCCTCACATGCCTCTTTAATGCTTATTTATCTTGAGGATAATTATGGATTTAATTCCAAATATTAATATTATCCATGGCCACACATCTCAATCTTGAGATGGATGGTCATGGTTGATCCTAACCAATCTCAAAAATCTATATATAGAGAGGCCATGGACATGAATTTTAGGATTAAATATTGCAAAGTTATAATGTTAAATTGTTTCCACAAGGATTTGCATTTGATCATAGATTTTTTTTGAAGCTTTATTGATATGATAGTTTAGTGATTTAGAATCATGAGCCTAGGTTTTATGGAGTGTTATTGAGGCATTGGAGGAGCTTACCACCATTGTTGACAAAGACAAGGATGCTTGATCAAGGGAGAACATGATTTTGAGCCACATGGGTATGGTGAATCCATTTGGGAAGGTAATATGGTGTCCCTTTATTTCATTTGTTTCTTGTTATCCTTTTTAATTTCCATAGGAATAGATAGGCTTGGTTTGTTAGTTATTTATGCATGCTTCATTATTTATGGACTAATGTTTGACTAACTTGCTTTGTAATCCTTTCTATACTCCCCTTTTATTGCATTAAGATCATATTTTTACACCATGCCATGCAACTCTAACTTAAGTTGTTGAACTGTATCTAAAATACATAGATCAGAAGTTTTAGACTCCATGTCATCCTTATGAGGAGTTTTAAGAGTTTCTTTCACTTTCATGAGTCCACGAGTGTTAGGACTAGCCATGAAAAAAACCTCTGATGGTTTCAACTATGAGAAAAGTGTAGTATTAGATAATACCATTATGATCACCTCATCAAGATGAATCCAATGACTGCTAATGTGCACAAGGTAGAAATTTTAGGCCTAAAAAATGTACTGGTGGAATATATTGTTGCAATCATCTCACAAAGACGAATCCAACAATGGCTAATTTACTCACGGTTAAAAAAATTTGGAATTTTTTCCAAATTATTTTATTTTTTATTTTTTTCTTTTTTTAAAAAAAAAATCCATGAATAAAACTATGGTGATGAAAAAATCAATTCTTCCTGAATCACAAGTTATGTTTTTTGACCTTCTAGGCTTAGGATACCAGATATAAAAAATTAGGCCATAGAAACTTACCCAAATCAAAGCTTTGTTACCATTTGTAATGAAATTACATAAATGATTCACAGTAATATAATAATATATCATAAAATTAAGAACAAAATGAGTAGATCCACAACAATAATTAGTGAAAGAGAAAAATACTTAAATAATGTGACTAAACCACTTCGAGAGGGAAACCTCCACAATAATGTAATAAGAAAATAATTCATAATATGATGATAAAATAATAGCCACTACCCTCTATATATACTCTACTTAGCCATGGTTATTCCATAGGCCAACCATATTAAGAACATCAAGAAATGCAATAAGATAATATGAAAGTATGTAAACCACAAGTCGGCCACACATATCCCTAAATGCATTATAGGTTAAGGGTGTAGCAAAAACCATGGTCCAACTGTACCCATTTTCTTCCACCTTAGGCTTCTCAAGTTATGGATGAACTGAGGGAGACTTTGAATGTCCCATGAAGGGATAATATTTGATAAGATGGTCAGATGCCTAACAACCAAAGTAGAACTTAGGAAAATTTAGGTATAAAACTTTATGTGACCAACAGGTGTTGCCTACCTAAATATCAATGAACTCCTTCAGGTTTTTGGATAGGTCTACCTTAATGTAAATCCATTTGTTTAGGTAGAAGGATAATCACTTGGGTTTTTCTTGGAAAATAATGTGCCCAATGTGTGCAATAATTTGCTCCATAAAGGACAAAAGGTGTAGTGGTAGGGCAGGAAACTCAACCCAGATGAGAACTCTAAGAGAGGCTTGGTTTATAGATTTAAAGTCATAGGTCTAGTTGGATAATATCCAAAGTGTGTTTCCTAGAAACCAATATCTTGATTAGGAAAGGAGGCTTTGGACTTGAAATGACTCTTTAAAGGTAAACCAAAAAACCCTTTGGTGACGTTTTGGACACCAACCACATGGATGCCTATAGGCTCCCAATGGTGGTGAAACCAATGATGGTAAGACTTCTCTAAGGGGACTCAATAAAAAAACTAAGAAATAAGTGAGAATTTTTCATACCATTTTCATGCATTTTCAATAACATCACTAAAAAGACATACATTTGGCTAAGAGGGAAGGTCAGAGGGATTACCTCATCATATACCTTTAGGAAAAAAGTTTGACCTATTTTGGGCACCATTCCACTCATCTCATATAACAATAGTTTTAGTCAAGAGTGGGGAAGCCATTATATAGGGCTAACCCACCCACAAGGTAAAGTGCTATGCAAAATTAATGTATAGAACCCCAATAAATTCTTACAAAAGTGGTATGCAAGGTTGGCAAGAAAGCACACAAGGAAAGACAAGTTGGCCATGGAAAAACCTAACATATCCAGTTCCCTTAATCTTTATTATTATTTCAATTATGTGACATATTAATTTTGAGGAGGAATTACCTCATGCTAATTTTATTTGTCATAAATACGGTGTTATTTGTCAAGCATTATGATCTTCCCTATAGTCTTTTCTCACGTCCCTCTAGATCTTCCTCTTAAAAAGAGGGTTACGAAGGAGAAAATTAGTCTCAAGGGTAAGTCAAATTTCCTTTAATCAAATTATGGAGGCCTTAAATATGGAATTTTGGATCATGGTTTTTTTATAGGATCAAGGGGTTACTCCAAGCATCCATATCACATCCCCTTTTAGTCCTAAATGTGGGAATATTAACACTAATCTAGATGTCTTGACTAATAATAGAGGTCAAATATTTGAGGCAGAAAGATTGAGATTAGATGTAGAAGGACTAATTAGATATGGTACTCAAAGGACAATGGAGGAACTCATTAAGTTTGATTCCTACCTATGGATGATTCCTTCAAAATCTAGTTTAAAGTCCTTTTAGGGTTTGCAAAATTTTCTTCTCTCTACATTTTTCTAATATGATTGTCAATTGGTTGTTTGTTTATTGTAATCTCATTTCCCAATAATAGACTATTTGTTACGAGTTTGTTATAGGTTTTTTTTAGTAGGTCTCTTTGGTATATTGTATTACTATTTTATTATCTTTATCTTATTATTGAGGCATGTGCTCTTCTATTTTATTTTAACCTTTATTATGACAATTGTGTTAGTTGGTGTTGTTTGTTTTGTAGATTAGGGGATTAGACCACTTGTTATGTCCCGAGCCCAATTTTTAGCTCCAATTTTTTTAAAAAATTATTTCCATAGGTCCAATTAAAATCATAAACCCCTATCAAAAAAATACATGACATACTTCAAATAATTTATTATGAATTTAGTATTATTATTATTAAATAATATAAAATAAAAGAAGTGATAAAATTATATAAAATTATTAATATTTTTATTTATTTATCAATTAACTATTAATAATTTAGATAATATTTATCACATTTAATAATGATTAAATTAAATTAAAATGAGTAAGTAAAAAATAATCAAAAACTTTTTAAATATTATTAATTTGTTTTATATTATTTTTAATTATTGGTAAATGCTTTTGAGCTGAAACTATTAACTAGATATGAAGGTGTTGACAAGTCCCATAACCTAATATAAGGGGTTTTAAAAGGGACCTGACCCTTATAAAAACACAAAAACATGGCCTAAAAACCTAGATATAGAAATCTATAGTCATATAAAATATGAAAATTGGTAGCTTGAGTGTGGATTATGACACCCAACCCATAGGTCCCTCTTGCATGCTCTCATAACCCCTCTAGATAGATTTTTACTTATTATAAATCATTCATAGACTATCACAACCTAATTCCAGCTTATCCATGATTCATTTACTATGATAATTCCATCCCCCCAAGTTCCACACCTATAGGATAATAGTGCCCAACTTGGACTATAACACCAGACCCTAGGGTGTCCATTTTTGATGCTCCTATCACATTGCATTTTTAGCTCCAATTATCACTTCTTTCTAATTCATATCCTTCTTCTTGTTGGCTTAACATGAATATATTTTAACCATGACCAATATATCTCTATAAAATCCCATTCAAATTTCATTTAGAATGGGTTGGTAAATATTACCAAAGCAAGCAAGAATATAAGCAAGACCATTGAGGAAAACTTCCCTATTCTCTGCATACAACCATTCAATATAGCTAAAAACACATCCAAATCCTCACACCAATCCCTATCCACCCTAATTACACCTAGTTTAGCATTTTTGCACCTTCATAACACTATTACACAAAGCACATCAAGTGGGAAAACTACATATGGATTGATCCTTCTTTGGATTATTGGTATGTAGGTAGCATGCCCACACAAGTGGTATAGACACATGTTCATTTCATATTAAACACACTAACCCACCCCCCCCCCCCCCCATTATTTTTCAATAATGATCAAAGTATTATGAAGTCTTGGGTTTGAAGACTAAATCAGCTTTACAAGGATTTTTGTAAACCTTTAGTAGCCAAAATTTCACAAGTAGGCTCACACAGGGACAACAAACAAAACCTAGAAAACTCAAGTCTCTAGGACAACAATGGTAGAAGAGGACTATAGTGTTGGACCCCAGGGTATCACATTTTAGTGCTCCTATACTTTTATAAAATGAAATCTAGACCTTGATTTGTTATATTATCCCAGTCCTGCATAGCAAATTTCAGACCCTGTCTTAGTCATTTCATCTAATGTTTAGCTAAGTCTTATTTTATTCATATTTATAGAAAAATTAAAATACATTTAAATTATACAAATTAGTAGCTAAATTATTGAAATATTATTTATTGATTTAATCAAGTCAGACCATTAACAAAATTAGGAATAAGACTCCAATATTCCTAACATTGTTAAATCAAAATCAAACCATAAAAACAAGAGTATTATTTATGAATAATGACTAAACAATAATACGATAATAAAATCCCATCAACAATGAAATAAAAACTAAATTAGATAAAGTTTGGGAAAATACCAAGTTAAGACAAGCATAGTTCTAATGAACAACCAAAAACATAAGCAAAGAATTGACACTCAAAAAATGATAAGAACGCAACTCCAAAGGAAGAAAGGCCCCAAGGGTACTCAAAAAATTTAACCATAGGCAGAAACTAATCTTCTTCCTCATAGAGGAATAAGGTCATCCAATTTCCATTGATCTCCATCTTGAACCAAATTCTCTACTTCTACTCTTAGTAATTTTGCTTTAGATCTATGAGCCATGTTATTCAAAGAAATACCAAAATTCACTAGAGTTTTAGTATGCAAATTACTTAGAAGGGATGATGCATCCATAACTCATTAAGGAGTATTCAAAGAAGGATTAGGGGTTGCATAAGACTTGGGATTATCCTCTAAAATATCCACTTGATATTGAGACCCAAGCATGAATAAGGAGGAAGATAAAATTTTCCATTATTACACCATAAAAAACCTGATTTGGAATTCCTACTTTCCTTTTTTAAACCAATTGACCAAGAGAACTCAAAGAGCCTCAAAGCCTAGAAGGTCACCCCATAATATGATGCCTAGGAAGATGACAATGAAACTAACAAAAAGGTATACCTTCAAATTAGAGGCATTACATCCATGGTGCATGTGAGGAGTGTAAATAGACTAAGTAGAAGAGAGTTTTAGAGAGATCCATTATAGCATAGGCTCGAAAAAATATGAGACCCCAAGAGTTGTCATCCACATTCATGGAAGTGCCCACCTTGTACACCAAAATTAAGTAATTTTATCCTCTTTTCTAATATGTGGGGTAAATTATAAAGTCTGATCCAAATAAGAACAACCAAGAGTGAAACTTTAGCCAGATTGAAAAAGAGAGACCATAGGTAGAAAAACTAAAATTTACTAAAAAAACTAAAGACCTGAATGCCATACCAGATCATGGTCTTAGGAGAAATTAAATTAAACCAAAAATAATTAGCCATGATCAACATAGAATATGAAGAAGAATTTTCACTCTAGGCCTTAGAATCCAAAGAAGAAATAGCATTAACTAAGAAGGTGATGCCCACACATTTCCTAAAAATTGATCTACTACTCACCTCAATGTCTATCTCTTGCTCAGAAGAATCAAACAAATTTAGATCAATAATATCCTTGGAGAATAACACTAAAAATTCTCTAAGATTGAAAAAATATGAATACGACTATTCATGGATCAACATAACATCAACCAAAAGAGGAGGGACATTAGAAGAATCAGAAGAAACCCAAGACTTACAAAAATACCTACACTCATGAAAAAGGTTTGAAGCATTTTTGCAAGCTGAATAAATCCAATGTTTATTTGATGTAGGAACCAGACGATCCAAATTAGGATGATGAAGAGGAGAAACTTGAACAATATTTTGAGAGATAGGAAATGTCATACCCCCAAATGTCCCATCAATATTGCCAATAATCACAATAATAAACATGTCAAAAGGAAGGTAGTGTGAATATTCACCAAGGACTGATGAATCCATAAGTCAGAAAACTATGGCCATTTTTTCAGATGCAATCTCTACTATTGCCTCCACATTAGAGAGAAGAGGGTATGTGAGAAGCTCTAGGTTATAACCATCGACTAGGCCCACTTCTACATTAGCCAAATATTTGATAGGGCCATCCTCTACCTTGCCTAGGCCTCTGGCTATCTTTTGTACTCCAAAAACAAGCTGAGAAGACTACACAACTAAACTAACCCCTATAGGACATTTACCAGGATAGGAAGAAGATATAGGTAGATAAAGAAAGACCCTTTGAAGCCTAGATACTCCAATAGAGGGCTCTCTGGGACCCAAAGAAGAAGCTTGAGCTACAATATTATTGTAAATCTTCCTGATAGAGAAATAGTCTTCTTATTTAGATGGGGACTCTTCAACCTGTAAACCTAAGTCTAACACAAAATCCACAACCAAAAAAGACACATAAAGCCATTGTGAATAAGAATTTTCATTTTGAATTTACTCTTACCACACTTCATGCTAAAGAACAAGTTTATTTTATATTATTTTTCTACTATAATTTTTAATGCTAGAAAATAATACAAACTAATTACAAATAGTGAAAACTATACAAATGTCGTACTAAAATGTCATCAATGATGTACATGCATAAATTGAACTTTTTTTTAACATTATAGATAGAGTCATGTTTTTAATGATTGATCATTGAGCATGCATCCAATTTAATGTTCTCTAATGGTATGAAAATTATAATTATAAAGAAAAACTTTGATTATCATCATTGTATTGAGGAGGTTAAGTTTGACTTAAAGTTGGATAACTATTATGTAGTATTTGAAAGCTATTATAGAGGTATACCATAATTTATAAATTTTTAACATGAATTTTCAAACACACTATTTCCTTAAAGTTTTGTTCCACATCTATCCAGATGATATTGATATTTTTTGGGATTTTAAGCTACCCCCAAGTCTATTTCAATGCTACCTTATATTATTATGTTAATGTCAAATCCGCATTGCCAAAGTTTTGGTTTTTCTATTTTTATTTATTTATTTATTTGATGATGGTTGTATAATCATATTTACAACTTTTAATTATAAAATATAATTTTTTTTAATAAGTCATATAGATGTAAGATGAAATTTTAAATAGACCATCAAAAACTCTATTATATATATAATCTTAAATGTTTCTTTATATTATAAGTATAAAACATTTGGATGGGCTTGTTTTGGTCACAATTAGAGTTTTTCTATATCACAAATGGTAAATCCCTGATTATGTCATTTACTTTGTTTTATCATTTATTCATGGAGTATGTCATTTCTATTTATACATTAGTTTTTTTCTATTATTCTAACTTACTATTTTAAAACTTTAGTTTTATTATTTATCAATTTTATTATATTTTCAATTGAATTTTTTTCCCCCATATATTAATAAAATACTATGTAATAAATCTAATCATATAAAAAAGAGTGTAAAAGTCACACCATGAAAGTCACATCAACTAAAGCTAAGAAACACTTAATAATTTAGCTTGTTGGCCCCTAAATTTTGAATAAGTATTATTCCAATTTTGGCACGTGGTATGAAAGGGCCATTATCCATTTTTTAACAAAGTACTAGCATGGCACAGGAAGACCATGACATGAGAGTACCATGGTGCATAATTGACAGGCATAGAAGTGTTATGGCATAGAAGGTGATGGGTGTGGAATGATAATGGCATATGAGACCCAACTTGAGAGGACCCAATCATGAGAGAGCATGCCGTGAGGAACCTGAGAATAGAGGACTCAAAACCAAAAGAAAAAACTAAGGTAGCAAGTGGGAAGTAGAGTGTAAGGGTTGTGGAATCAGTTAGAAGAGCAAATCAAGTAAGACACTTCAACCCCATCGATCATAGGTTCTATATCAACCTATGAGGAATATAACACTTGGTCATTAGAATATAGTATAAAACAAAGATCTAGGGACATAGAAACCAAAGTCTATAAGAAAAATAATTTTAATAACCATGACTCTCAATTTGTTGAGAGTATGTGTGCCATCTATTCATGATAGCTAGAAATATGACACTTGGTCAGGGCAAAACAAGTATAAAAACCCATGTTGTAATTAAATGTATGATGGTCCTTTGGATATAATATATAATAATTATCTTGTAATTTGTTAAGTGATTAATGAGAATTCAGTGTCTACCATATTGTATTACAGATGATGAAATATTCTAAGTGTTGAATGGTGACTCTATCTTACTTGCAAGTCATGGGTATCTTTTTCTTTTATCACTAGTCAGTAATGGTAATCTTAGTTATATTTATAGTTACATCAGGGATAATAAGGATAATAGTAGTATATATTTGGTGTTGAATGACCTTTTAAAACTAGTGATTTCAAAATATGAACAAACACATATTGTGCTTCAAAGCCTTTGGGAACTGATCTTTCACTGCACACTTCAAGTGAGAATGCAAGGCTTACCTCTCATGTGGAAGGTCTAACGAACTATCTTGTTGGGGGAAATCTTCAACACCAAAGTGGAAATAACTAAAAAAACCCAACATTTTAGTTCCATTATCGAGACCTAAAGTAATTGGAGCATAATCATGGGAAATGTTTGAGCACATTACATTAGAGAATATTAAAGAATGGGTTACTAGTGTTGAAGATAATTTTATGATCCCATATCTTAAACTAGGAGTTTCTATGTGATAGTGGGTAAAGCAAAATCTCTACAGCTCTTTGTATGAGACTTTCTTTTATGAGGTCTTAGTAATCTTACATTCTTGGATCTTAGCATATGCTCAAGGATGATCTCAAAATACTGGATGAAGGTAGTCTTAGAAACTTAAACGGTAGAAGAGTTTAGCATGACTTCAATTTCCCTAGATGTGAGTGGTTAAATTTTGGTGGAAATATATTCAGAATAGATACATTTTAGAATATGTGGTGATCACCTATTTATGTCTTAAGGAAGCAAAGTTCCAATTTCTCCAAGAGCTAAAGGGATGTTATCTCTCATTATTTGATTTTAAAATTGAGAGCTAATTATTGACCTTGGATTAGACAATCTACCCATGGAAATATAAAATCTCTTATGCATGAGTGCACGTTGATTGAGGATTATGAGTTCAATATGGTAGAAAGCTAGTAAGTGTTATAGAAATAGAAGTATGATGAATCTTAGCAAAGGATCATGAGAGTTAGTGATGCGAGAAGAGATCAAGAAACCTTGAGGAGTGCTATAAAAATCTGTATGGATGTAGGCATGTGCAAATAAACCACTAATTTTGAGCCACATCCTTTGCCACTTTTATCCTTTAAAGCAAAAATGAGTTGTGTAGACATCCAATTCCTAACACCATTTGTGTTGAAATTGTCAATCTTACTTGAATTGCACTCAAATGTACATTTTAGGTCAAAATCCATAAAACATGCTAAATGGTTTGAACTTGTCATTTACAAGTGCCAATTTACATCAAAGTATCCCTAAATAGGGAAATACATTTTATGGGCTAGATAACTTTGATTAGATCATTTCGAGTCAAATGACAAATTTTCCATTTAGTGCTTTGGATGACTCTTTTCTTCTAATTCATTGGTACACATCACGTACCTTTGTTATTTTTTATTGGAAACATCTTAAATGGGAATATAGCTCCAATGCATCTAACATCACTTTCTAGTTTCTCTTGAGTAAAATTATGACCTAGTAATATGACTTTACCATTTTGATTAATTATGCACCAATTTCCAAAGAATTGCACTAAACTTGATTAAACTTACTTAAGCTAATTAATCCAATTTAAGATCTTAAGTAAGAATTACATAAGATTTGTTGAATATTTCTTTTTAGAAATTAATTTTTATTAACTACATCATCAAGTGGCATCATTTCTTGGGAAGACGTCCCTAGGCCATAAATGGCACAAATATCAAGATTATGGGTCACCCATGCCTAGTTAATGCCTCTCATGCCTCTTTAATACCCCTTCTTCCAAGGTCATGATGAAGATAATTATGGATTTAATTCTAAATATTATGATTATCCATGGCCACACATATCAATCTTGAGATGGATGGTCATGGTTGATCCTGACCAATCTCAAAAATCTATAAATAGAGAGGCCATGGACATGAATTTTAAGCTTGAATATTTCAAAGTTATAATGTCAAATTGTTTCCCCAATCTAGTTAATTTGATCATAGATTTTGTTTGCAAGCTTCATTAATAAGCTAGTTTAGTGATTTGGAATCATGAACCTAGGTTTTATGGAGTGTTCTTGAGACATTAGAGGAGTTTCCCACCTTTGTTGATAAAGACAAGGATGCTTGATCAATGGAGAACATGCTTTTGAGCCACATAGGTATGGTGAATCTATTTAGGAAGGTAATATGATGTTTCTTTCTTTCATTTGTTTCTTGCTATCCTTTGTAATTCCCATAGGAATAAATAGGCTTAGTTAGTTATTTCTTTATGAATTTTTCATGATTTATGGACTAATATTTGACTAACTTGCTTTTTAATCATATCTACATCTTGGCATGACCAATGGGACTAAATGCATCCCACACATGAAGAAGATCATTTTATAGCTTTAAAATCTTCATTTGGATCATTAAAAATATTATAAACTAATTTTCTAACTTTGTTTTTCCATTTTATTTTGCCATAGGTTTACATAGTAACTGAAATTGGTTAGTAAAACCAACATCTATTGGATAGTTATCATCGGTTACATTGATATAATCGATGTCAGTTAGATAACCATCATCAATTAGAAAATGTAATTGTCATCAGTTATATAACTAATGTTGGTCACTGTGTTTTTCTTAAAACATAAACCCGACATCTTTTTTTTTAAAGTTCATTATCTCAAACCTAAAAGAGCTTCAAGGCTAAAGGACATGCTAACATTTTTGTTGCAAGAACAAACTTGACATTTACTAAAAACATGTTTAGATCACCTTTTGCATGCTTAAAATGAATTAGGATCATTATTTTGGGTGCTTAAAGTAATATCTAGGTTCTTAAGTGAGTTTTTAGCTTGTTTTCAAAGTTTTAAACTAAAACCAAGGGGTCAAATGAACACCACCTCATTTTCCATTTGGGCTTAAAATGAACTCACTTTTTCAAGCTTTTTATATCCACTTAGTTGTTTAGATTAAATTTTTGTTTGGAAAAAAGAGGGATGTTGTGTGTATTCTCTTCTGTTTGTCCCCTTTACGTAACTCTTGGAATATTATTACAAATATCCTAGTCCAAGGCTTAGAAATAAATTTGTCTAAAGCACTCCCTAAAAACTCGTCAAAGTTTGGGTGATCTTGAAAATGACCCTAAAGTCTTTATACTTTCATGATTTCTTTATTTTTATGCAAACCTAGCTTGGGAGGGGGACTTCAATACCTCTCACAAGTTCTTTAGAGAAGCTTTGACCTAGGGTTTCATCTCCCGGTATTGACTTCATTTGGCTCCTAATTGGAGTTGCACATGGGACGTATCTACATTTAGACATCTCAATACACTAAGTGCATAGAAGGATATAGTGGTTGTAAAAAGGACTAAACCTTTTTACAACTAGCCAATGTTGTGGTCACCCAATTTCTATGCTTGTCTTTTGCATCGTTTGATGTGAAAGTCATTGTGAAATTATTTCCCTTAGAACAATTGAAAACTTTCTAGTTTAGTAGACCCCACTTTGCCATATCTTATCATTTTAGACTTAAGATGTTTGTTTTTTGTCATTAGCTTACTTGGTCTTGATTTTTGTCTAAAAATACTTGGTAACTCATTAAACTTAACCAAAATACATTTTCTTCAATTTTCTTGAGAAAGGGAGGTCTTATGGTATCCATTTGTAAAATTCATCTTTTCCTTGTTCAAATTGTTATCAAAAACTTTGTTTCATGTCATCCACTTTGGAACAATCATGATTTCCAATTAATTCTATATCTTTCATCCAATTTTTTTTAATTTTACATCTTGAGTTGCTTAGTATATTTTGTCTTCTTCATAATGTAGATAGCTTTCCTCTAAAATTATAGGGTTAACTTGTCAAAGTTAAAACTAGATTTTACAGTATAGGTGTATCACAAATATCTGGGTTTTGGTGTACTAGTTTTCACCTTGGGTCTTTGAGTTACCTTATCCTCTTTCAATCTCTAAGATTTAAACCTTACCAAAGGTTGAGTAAAATTATGAACCAAATATTATAAATTGTGTATGGTTTCAAACCACCCTCCCTTATATTCTCATTGGTACCTTGGTTATTTGTTTAAAAGAGAGCCAAAACATACTTTGTTTGGTTACCAAGCTTTGGTCCAAAGTTAGTCAAAAACACAGAACATTCTTTTAGACATGACTCAAAGTTTCACTCATAGTGGGGCATATTATGGCCTTAGTTATAAAGATGAGTAATTTTATGATGGTTTAGATAACCCCATTGTTTTAATGATATCCCCACAATAGTAGGATCCAAAGATGATTACAATGAATATCAACCGCAAAAAGATCAATATGAATCATTTCTTAGATTGATAGAATCAGATGCTAGACTACCTTCTAACTTTCCTATAGAAAAATTGCATACCTTAGTTAGAGAAGGAGAACAATGATGGAAAGAGTAAGCTTTTGCATGAATAGACAAACCTTCTTCCTCTAACAAATGAAAAGAAATACAAATAGAGTCAAAATCCACAAAACTAGATCTTCTAGCTAAGATCAAGATAATAAGTCAATGATAAATAGATAAACTTATCATAGACTTAATTGAATCCCTAGTTGTCACTTCAATTCACAATGATGCTTTTAAAGAACAAGGAAATGTGGTTAAACGTATGCACCAAATATTAAATGAGGATATTACCATAGTGGATCAAGGTAATCTAAATGAATAGTTAAAGTCACAAGAAACCTTACAAAGTGTTCCATTTGACATGAAGTATACATTATTCAATCATCAAGAACCTCATGCTACTTTACAAACTAAAAAACCCAAACATTTAGTTCAGATTGAGGAAATCCCTTAAGATAATTTGGCTAGTTCTTTTCAACCAACACAAAAATTGGTAAATAAACATAGAAATTTCCAAAATCAACAAAGTACAAAACAACCAAATTTAAGGAATATTTTACAATCCAAGAATCAATGGCCTATGTTCTCAACTCAAGGAGAAAATTAGAACCAAGTCATGGATCTAAAGGTATACACTCCCTATAGATCCACACAAAACTAGGTCCATATTCCACCCCACCAACAACAACAAAACTAGGGGCACATTCCACCCCAACAACAAAAAAACCAGAGGCACATTCCACCCCAACAATAATGAAAATAGGGGCATATTCCACCCCAAAAATATCTTATTCAATCCATAAATGCACCAAACATGCAAAAATTGAATTCTATGAAGGAAAGTGTTTAAAGATTGGAGATGAATAATAGAGATAAAAAGTACAAATTTGATGAGATATGCCCATATCCATTTGATTTATCTATTCTCCAAATCCCCTTTTCACCTCATTTTGAGCCACCCAAATTTGACAAGTACAAAGGAAAAGGAGATCCACATGAATAGACACAAGCATTTTTTGTCTTACGTCAAGAGGTTGCTTATAGTAGTGAGTACTTACTATGACTATTTCCATAAAGTTTAGTGGGATAAGCTCTTGATTGGCTACTTAAACTACCCAAGGGATCAGTTGTGGATTGGAATGAATTATCATAAAATTTCATTAACCATTTATCATATAAAATAGAACATGAATTAACTATTGTTGACTTATGCAAATCCAAGCAGCATGATGGTGAAAGTTTCACCACATATCTACAAAGGTGGAGAGCATTGGTAGGCCACTTTCAACATAATTTGCCAAAAAAATAGCTGGCTGATATCTTTGCATAAAATTTACATCCTAAAGTTATGCATAATCTAGGTTTAACTTGTACTAACTCATTTGAATAAATTATTGACAAAGAAGTGCAGATTGAGAAGACTTTTATTGCTAAGGGCATTGTTAATATTTTTGTGCAAGGTCAAGTGTCTAATCAAAATAGATCACCAGTTTAAATAGTTATTCAAGATAATCTTAAAGTTTTTATCAAAAATAAGAACATTTTTGGAAATGGGGTGACTGAAACAAGACATGTACAAATGGTACAGGCTATGCCTCCTCCAAATGTATAATTATCTCCCCCAAATCCACTACCTACTTTGTAGAGACAAATTCTATGAAGGACATTTCATAACAATTTTAGAGTCTTTAACAAGCTAGGAGAATCAGTTGAAATATTATTACAAAATTTCATTATATTTAATTTAATTATATGGCCAGTATCAAGGCCATTTCCTCAAGATCTACCAAAACTAGATTAGTACAAAGAGAATTAATGGTGTAAATTTCATTGTATTTTCAGTCATGGTGCATATCATTCCATTCAATTATGACATATTATTGAGGACTTTATTGAAAGTGGTGAACTCAAAATTAATTTGGCCCCTAATCAAGACACAAATCAAGATAAGGGAATCTAAAAAGACCCATTTCCTCGACATGATCCACCACCACCAAGAAATAATCAAAATGGTCATAATCAAGGATAGAGGAAGAATTAGAACCAACAACAAGGTCAAAATCGTAATGAGCATAATCGAGATTATAATGCCCATAATAATAATGTGGCTTATAATAACGTTCCTTATGATTATACTAATACTATGGGATGCATTTTTTTAACCCAAATTTCCACTATTTCTATAAAACCATGTGGGTAATCTTATGTTCCTCACAACACGGGACCCATCATTATAGCAGCACCCTTTCTTGTAGTAATATTGTGTCGGGTTCACATCATCATGTTGCTTCTCCATTTAAATAGGCTACTAATCCTAAATAATAGCACCTTTTTTCTAATTATAAAGGCTCCTCATTGACCCAAAAGTTTAGTAATATATTTAGTCACTTATGAGTCACCATCTAAGTCCCTTTGTCTTCCTCTTCTAATTATAGTATCTCCTTGCCACCTCTAGGTTGTGTAGTCACAATTAGATGCCTGTGAGTTACCATCCAGGGCCCTTCACCCACTTCTTCCATAAAACCCAATGAGAACATTATGCCAATGGTTACAAAGATAAATACTATCCCAACAAAGACTAAAATAGTTCAATCCACAATTCAAAGGCCTTATAGTCTAATAGATCAATTAGATAAAACCCCTACACAAATTTCCATATTATAACTCTTGTAGACATATGATGTCCATAGAAACATCTTCAACAAAAATTTTCAAGAGTTTATTATGCCTAATGATATAAACCTTGATCAGTTCTAGAACCTAGTTGGACACTTGTCTTCATTTTTTCAAATTACATTTGATCAAAAAGACATATCCACCCTCAGCCAAAACCACAATAACCCACTATACATTGAGATAATCATTATGGATCACAAGATCAAGTGGTTTCTTATAGATATGGTTCAGGTCTAAACATCATATCTCTTAAATTGTTACACTGATTGGGCTACATGGATAGAGACATTCAGTCAAAAACTATTACAATCAATGTTTATGACAACACTGAGAGGGAGTCATCTAGTATAATTTTTTTTCCAGTCATGTTTGGGTCTATTTCATATTATTCCATATTATGGATATTGAGCTTCCTTATAACATAATTCTTGGTCATCCTTAGATCCATGAAGCATAGGTAGTTCCATCTAGTCTTCACTAATGCCTTAAGTTTCCCCATGATGGGATTGAGGTTACTATTCATGCTAATCAATAGCCATATCAATACTTCAAACATCTTGAAGTAGAGTTTCATAATTATAACTATTTCCCAAGTTATAAATTCATTGAAAAGAAGAACAAAGCCATGATTTCTCATCCATCTCCATCTAATTATATAGACATTGGTGATCTAGCTTCCACTTTAGCCAATCCATTTCCTACAACTTTGGCCAAGTAGGTTATTATTAAAGACATAGGTATTTCCACATACCATTTGAAGGATGTCCTCCATATTGAAAAATTACCAAAATCCCCTAAAACATCTAGTAAGCCTAAGACTTCCTAAACTCCTAACACACTCGATTAGATTTGGAAACCAAAGAAGAAACAACCAAAACCTCTTATGGTTTTTGTACCTATGATTGCACCAAAGAAATATCAAGAGGCTTTTACCAAGGGAGATTGGTAATGTTAAAAAGGCCTTGATGATTTTTTTTAGAATCCAAAGTATCTTATCCCTAAAAAGATAATGGATCATCTTGAATATACAGGGAAAGGCCTTGGCCTATAGGTGCAAGGAATTTTAGAACCCTTATCAGTTGGAGTTATTAATTAGAATCATGGTCTTATATTTAAACCACCAAAAGATGACCTCATGACATTTGATAATGATTATTTTGAAGTGATTAGTAATGAGACTCTTAGCAGTGACACAATGTCCCATTATAGATGTTTTTATGAGCATGTTGACTCAAATGTTTTTGATTCAAATGCCATATTGACCATAATGCCTATTGGAGCTTCTCATCCTAAAGCAAAAACCCATCCTAGTGGTGTTTTCATTCCTAAAGTAGGACATTATATATTTACCATTGGTGCTTCCCATCATAAATAAAACCTTCACTATAACCTATGCCTTTGCCATCCTGAACTCATAGTTTGGGATCAGCAAAATTTATTCATATGCCTTGATGAGTTCCAAAATGAAGAATTTATTTTTGAATACATGGGCCTATGAGATGCATTTACCATTGGTGATCATAAGAAAGATTTTAATTTTTCATTGGATCCTTCTACCTAATTTGGAGATCAACCAAACTTTCTTGGTCATAATAAAGAAAAACCATCAAGATCTTTAGGTGAAAATCTCTTTGAGGCACTTATCAATCAGGGAAAAAGGAAAGAAAAAGACAAGCCTTTGAGTGAAAACTTGTTTCAGGCACTCCCAAGTGGGAAAGTTTGTTTATCCCCTTAGGATGTAGAAATTCCATCTAGCCCAAGTTACATAGCTAGTACACGCATCTCTTTAGATCAAAATCAAATATTTGAGCATCTTTCTCTTGAGTTTCTAGAGGTTTTTACCAATTGGCCTTTACTTGAGAAGGTAGATTCTAATTCTTCATATTATCTGGATCTTTAAGAGGAATAACAAGAAGATATAGCAAAGGAAAATGATCATGACCATATATTGCCTATAATTCTAGAAGATGGATCCACACTCCTTATGGAGAGCATAATAGAAGTGAATTTGGGAACCCATGAGGATCCCAAAATTGTTTATCTTGGAGCTTCCCTTATTAAAGTAGAACATGAGCATATTATATCCATTCTTAAGGATTATATAGACATCTTTACATGGGCATACTCTGACATGTCAAGCTTAGACCTAGATTTAGTTGTGCATCATATTCTTGATCACCCTGGTGCTAAACCAATCAAGCAAAAGTTGAGAAAGATGCATCCACACATCGCCCTTTTGGTCAAAGCCAAGTTGGAAAAGTTGTTAGGAGCTAATTTTATTAGGCCACTAGACTACTCTGAATGGGTTTTCAACATAGTACTAGTGAGAAAAAAGACCCCAAGAATATTTATTTGTACTAAATTTGTATTAATTTGTACTAATTTCCATAATATCAACAAAGCACGCCCCAAAGATGATTTTCCTATGCCCAACATTGACATGATCATCAAATCAACTACTAGGTATGATATTTTATCAAGATAGCCCCTAAATATTAGCATAAGACCATGTTCACCACTCTATGGGGTACATTCTATTACCAAGTCATGTCATTTGGTTTGAAGAATGCTAGAGCCACATATCAATGTGAATGACATGCATTTTCCATGACATGATGCATGACATTGTCAAGGACTATGTTGATGATATACTAGGAAAATCAAGAACAAGAGATAGACATCCTGACATTTTATGAAGAATATTTGAGAGGCTTCATGTGTATATAGTCTACTTGAATCCTAGAAATTTGTCTTTAGAGTCAAATCAGGAAAATTGATAGGGTTCATTGTATCCTAATGAGGGATCGAAGTTGACCCTATAAAGGTCAATGCTATTATGGAAATGCCTCCACCAAACAATCTTAAATAGTTATGAGGTCTATAGGGAAAGATCCAGTCTATACAAAAGTTCATTTCTCAATTAGTAGATAAGTGCCACCCATTTATCCATCTCTTAAATAAATGGGTAACATTTCAGTGGGATGAATATTATCAGATAGCATTTTCAAATCTTAAAACATACTTGGCCAATCTACCAGTCTTACGACCTCCAACACAAGGAAAGCTACTGCTTCTTTATATAGCATCCATAGAACATATACTGGGGGCAATTTTGGCTTAGCATGATGATCATGGTAAAGAACACACCGTTTATTATTTAAGCCACACATTGGTAGCCTATGAACATAATTATATGCCTATTGAGAAGGCATGTTTAACAATGGTGTTCACCACTCATAAATTATGATATAATATGTTAAATAACAAAACTATTGTTATCACCAAGGTAGATCCTCTCAGGCTCTTCTTATCTAAAGCATCTCTTCAAGGATGCATGGCTAAATGGATTATTCTCCTCAGTGAGTTTGATATTGAGTACCAAAATCAAAAGGCAATCAAAGGACAAGTTCTTGCTAACCAATTTGTAAAAGCTCCTATTAAGGCCACTTAACCTCTCAACTTTGACCTTTTAGATGATTCTATCATGATGATAGAATAAGCATCACAAGAAAATGAATAGTGGACACTCTATTTTGATGGATCTTTCACATCTTGAGGGTCTAGATTTGCAATATTGTTGATCATGCCATAAGGGGATCTGATCCCCAAAGCATTTCATATATAATTTCATTATAAAAACAATATGGCTAAATATGAGGCATTAGTTATAGGGATCTATCTTACTATATAGTGGGATGTTCAAAGCTTAAAGGTTTATAGAGATTCATAGTTAATCATAAATTAAACAACTAACCAGTATCAAATAAGGGATGATAAGCTCTTTCCTTACAAGCAAATTATCGTTAACCTCAATACACATTTTAAATCTCTATAGTTTGAGCAAGTTCTATGAGTCAACAATAGTTATGTCGATGTCATGGAAATAATTGGTTCCATGATTTAATGCATGATAGTGATAAAGAGTATCAGTTCCTAATTGAAAATCTTCTTCAGTCAGCACATATTTTATCAGATTTAGAGAAGATATGCACCGTTGTTGATCCTAATCTCTTACCTGAGCTACCATGGTACCAAATTTTTTATAAGTATTTACATAGTCATTTATTTCCCATCAACCTTTCCAACAACCAATGAAAACTATTCCTTCATCATGTAACACATTATATCCTCCATAGAAACATGCTTTATCGTAAAGGCTATGATGGAATGCTTCTTCATTATTTATCTTTGGGAGAATCCAAGATGACACTAAAGGAGATTCATGAAGGAATGTGTGGGTCACATACTAATGGTGTAGTCCTATCAAAGAAACTCCTCAAAATAGGCTATTATTGGCCCAAAATGGAGACAAATGCTTGTAATTATGTACAAAAGTGTGTTCCTTGTTAGTAGCATGGCAACTTGATACATGCACCTTCCTTAACATTGCATCTGATTACAAAACCATGGCCATTCTCAACATGGGGTCTTGATCTCATTGGGAAAATTAACCTAACATCTTTAGATGGACATAAACACATTTTGACTATAATCGAGTACTTTACCAAGTGGATTGAGGCCATTTCTCTCACTTATGTTACCAAGAAATAAATAGACAAATTAATTTATTACCATATCATCTATTGATATGGCATCCGAACCCATAATATATCTGATAATGGTGGATCCTTTGTGAACAAAGATGTGAAATCTCTTTATGCAAAATTCAAGATCAAGAATAAGAAATCCACTCCATATAACTCGCAAGGCAATGGACAAGTTGAGGCATCAAATAAAACCATTATATCCATATTAAAGAAGATTTTCAATGATGTTGGTCATAATTGACACTTTCAACCCTTTCTTTCCCTTTGGGCTTATCAAACCAATCGTCACACCCCAATTGGAGCTACTCCATACTCCCTTATTTTTGGCACTAAAGTTATCATCTTGGTCAAGATTGAGATCCCATCATTAAGAATATCACTAGAGCACATTAAAGATAAGGAAGACTATAGAGCCTCATAACTGCACAAACTTGAGCTTCTTGATGGTAAGTATTTGGTTTCCATATAAAACTTATAGTCCTATCAGAATAGATTGTAGAGAAGCTACAACAAATGCATTCTCCCTTGAGAATTTGAGATTGGTGACTTAGTTTTGAAATAAAACTATAAGAATACAAATACTAAACCCAAAAAGAAAGGAAAGTTTTAGCCTAATTGGTTAAGACCATATATTGTCACAACAAACTATGGGTTAGGATCATATCGATTAGCTAAACCTAATGGTGAAGAACTTTTAGATCCCATGAACATCGTACACCTTGAGAGGTTATATGCATGCATAGCTTTAAACCATTGTCTACAAGACCTTTGACTTGGGGGAAACTTATGCTATCATAATTTTATCCCACCCTTTTATCTTACCTTGAACATATTTTATACTACCTTGGTCCACTTTTCATGATTCGTGACAGTAAAGGCTTTAAATCCTTAGCACTCTGAACATATTATTCATCCCATTCTGGATTTCCCTCTTCAAGAAGCATATTCTTTTTTATGTCTAATGCATGTTATATGCTTGAAATTTTTTTATCCCTTGACCAATTATGATATCGATTATGTCTCAAGAACATTATGAACATCCTTAGTAGTAGTTCTACAAAGTAGTTCAGCTAGAACAATATTGTGTAGCTTCAGACAAGTGAATAAAAACATCTTCTCAATTCTATACCATTGCTATACTATTATAGATAGGTGAATATAGATACTTCTCTTTTACTTCAGGTTACAAATTATTCTATATAACATTTGATCCTCTTTATTATTTTATCAATATCCTCACTCTCACTGATTTTTTAGCATGGACCATTGCAACCGACTTAGCTATCTTATTGGAACCTCTACTCTCAAGACATGCATCTCCTCAACTAGATGGCCCCATCTTATTCATATTTTATCCTAAAAACACTAAAAACATTATAAATACTTTGAAAATACCCAAAAAAAAAAACATTATCCATAAAAGAACAAAAACATTGTCTCATGCTTCTATAAATTTTTACATTCCCATTCCACCATGCTACGCTCTTACCATTTTAAAAGAATATAAACACTAGTTCATTTCATCTTGTCCCATGCACTTGCCATTTTATAAGATAATTGTTTCTCATCTCATCAGCTTCTTGTTTGTCAAACCATTCCCATTTATTTGTCATATCTTCCATTTCTTCTATAACATTAATCATGTTGGTCTGATCATCATTTTTCTTCTATCCCATTTCTTGGGAGAACTACATTTGGCCTGAAGTTCATATTGGAACATGCATCCATAGAACTATTTAGGTAGCATCCACTTGTATTATACATCTAGAGTCAGCCTAACCAACCCCTTCCTTTTCTTTTCTTCCCCTATTTCTTCTGTCATTATTCCTCTTTAATTAGGGAACAATTGTCATGTCAGTGTTCTTTGTTATGATGTAGTAGAAAGTAATGCCTCTACCGCACATGCATGAACATTTATCTCTAAACCTCATACTTGGTTTTTGTTTTTGTGTGTTTATTTTAGTTCTCTTAGTGTTTTGTTGTGTTTTCTTGGTGTTTTGATTGTGATTTCACACCTCTCCTTTTATTTCTTCTCCTTCTCTCTTTTTATTACTTCTTGTCTCATCTTGGTCTTGTATTTCCTTCATTGTTTTTTTCTTATCTCTTTTGTGTTTTAGAACATCTTGATGATTCACATGGATCTCAATTGTTCATATCTTGATTCTATGTTATTATATTTTTCTTGGACCATTTTGTTTATTTGATTTTTGTTGGTGTCTTGTTTTTATGTTTGACTTTTCTTTTTCTCTTTTATGTTCAATAATGCCTTGATGGTCCACATGGATCTTGATTATTCATATCTTGGTCTCATATCATTAAGACATTCTTGATTTTTATTTTTAAACATTTTTTTCTTACTTAAGATCATATATTGATTTCAAGATAGGTTCATTTATGTTTATCTTTTTCTTTGTCTTTGCTTTTTTTGTTTAAATGTAAATCATTATAACTCTAGTTTTGGTCATTATTTTACCATTATCCTTAGTTATAGATATTCACAGTTGAACTAGCTCAACATAATTGGAAATTTATGTCATTCTAAGTTATTTATACTTATGATGCCTAATTTCTTCTGCTATAGCAAGCACTTTTTGCTCAGGTCTCAAAGTATTAACATCAACATCAACTTTGATGAATGATTCTCAAGAACACTTTACAAAATCTAGGCTCATGATATGGAATTAGGCTTCTAGGTAACATGCATTTCAGGCTTCTTTGTCTATGCTTAGATTTGCATCTCTTTGTATACATTGTGAGTTTAATCAATTCTTAATCATTTTTCATCATTCCTCATTCCATTCTCTCCCAAACTTGGGTGAACTACATTGGCCTAAAGTTCATGTTGGAACATGAGTCCATGTAACTATGTAGGCAATGCTCAATTTATATTGAGGTCAGCTTGGCTATCTCCATTCTTATTTTCATCTCTTATCACTTTATTCATTCTCATATGCTTGGTTTTAAATGGATTTATAAGCCATTACACCATCATATGTACGTTTGTGCCCGCTCACTTTAACCAATATTTTTGGTTATATTCTTGATCTATTTTTGCTTGCTAATTACCGATGTTGGGGAACATAGTATGAGCCATGTCTAAATCAAATCAGATCTATAATGGAAAACTCATTATTTATTATTTATTATTTATCAATGATCAAAATTTGCCTTACTAGGTCAAAACTGTTTTATCATGATCATATTTTCTCTACTGGAGTACTTATTATATTCTCTTTAGAGACCCCGTTTTAGTGTTGCTTCCCTTCCTAAAGTAGAGCATTCTCTCTTTTCCTCTAATTCTAAGCTCTCCACATTAAATCCCATGATGGCAATATTTTAGTGTGCAACTTATCTCAAGATTGATCAATGTTGTAAGTGTGTAGCTTGTACTCTCAAATTAGGTACATTTAAAGTGTGTCCCTTACATTTACGAATTATGTCTTTCCCATTCCCCCCATCTCTGGGGCCTATTGTACCTCTAATTATATTTTTATAATTAATGGTAATCACATGTGCAAGCATTAGCTCATTTGGATGTGATCTATTCCATGGGTTAATCTCTCACTTTCTCTTTTTGAGAGTCCATCCTTTTCTTCCATCTTAATATTTCCTCTCAAGGGGGAATCATGGGTCTTTTCCAATTTATTATTGAAAAATATTTTCTTTGAAAAGATGTTACTTTACTTGAATGTCTCTCTACACCTTTTCAAATATAGGGAAAATGTAGACATCCAATTCCAAACACCATTTGTGTTGAAATTGTCAATCTTACTCGAATTGCACTCAAATGCATAGTTTAGGTCAAAATCCATAAAATGCGCTAAATGGTTTATACTTGTCATTTAAAAGTGCCAATTTAGGTCAAAGTATACCTAAATAGGGCAATGCATTTTATGGGCTAGCTAACTTTAATTAGATCATTTCGAGTCTAAATGACAAATTCACCATTTAGTGCTCTGGATCACTCTTTTCTTCTAATTCATTGGTATACACCATGTACCTTTGTTGTTCTATATTGACAAAATCTTAAATGGAAATATAGATCCAATGCATCTAACACACCTTCTAGTTCCTCTCTAGCTAAATGATGACATAGTAATATGACTTTCTGACCATTTTGATTAATTGTGCACCAATTTACAAAGAATTGAAATAAAATTGATTAAACTTACTTAAGATAATTAATCCAATTTAAGAGATTAAGTAATAATTCCATGAGATTTGTTGAATATTTATTTTTTAAATTGATTTCTAGTAATTGCATCATCAAGTGGCATCATTTCTTGGGAAGACATCCCTAGGCCATAAATGCCACAAATATCAAGATTATGGGTCACCCATGCCTCTTCAATTCCCCTTATTCCAAGGTCATGATGAAGATAATTATGTATTTAATTCCAAATATTAGGATTATCCATGGCCACACATCTCAAACTTGAGATGGATGGTCATGGTTGATCTTGACCAATCTCAAAAATCTATAAATAGAGAGGACATGGACATGAATTTTAAGCTTGAAAATTGAAAAGTTATAATGTTAAATTATTTCCAAAATCCTTTGCATTTTATCATTGATTTTATTTTAAAGATTCATTAATAGGTTAGTTTAGTGATTTGGAATCATGAGCCTAGGTTTTATGGAGTGTTCTTGAGACATTGGAGGAGGTTGCCACCTTTGTTGACAAAGACAAGGATGATTGATCAAGGGAGAACATGCTTTTGAGCCACATGGGTATGGTGAATCCATTTGGGAAGGTAATATGATGTTGATTTCTTTCATTTGTTTCTTTTCATCCTTTGTAATTCCCATAGGAATAGATAGGCTTAGTTAGTTATTTCTTTATGCATTTTTCATGATTTATGGACTAATTTTTGAATAACTTGCTTTGTAATCCTCTCTACAAATTGGACTATAGGAATTGAGGAACTAAGTATGAATCAAGTAGGATCCCCCACCATAGTGCATGCTCATGCCTTTGAGTTAGATAGAATACATATACAAAATTGGGATACATATAGTATAGAATTAGAAATTGAATAGGTACGAGAGATTAAAACTAGGCCAATAGGTGATTATTCAAAATCTACATTATCTTTCCCTCTTCAAGGGAATTATATGGCACAGATTGGGATGCCTAGTGGATTTGGCCCTCAAGGCTAGAACATAGGCCTAAAGCTGGGTAATTAACCCTCTACCACTCCTTTTCCCATGGGCACTACTACCGGAGGCTCTAGAGGAGGATTAAGAGTAGGCATTGGAGGAGGTAGACCCCCTCTTCATGGAATTAGAGTTGGATATTCCCAATATTAACACACTCAACAATAACCTACTATGGTCTACTATGAGAATACATTGCATTTACTTGATTAATGAGGAGTAGAAAATATAGATAAGCATGTCCACAAGTGTAACTTGGTTTGGAGAGAATGTAGCATCACATATTTTAAACAAAATGCTACGTAGTTTGTAACCAAACTTTTATAGTGCATGTATAAATGGTATCACAAGTTTAACCATCAAAAATAAGTGGTCAATGATGATCAGCTCAAAGTAGCCTTCCTATAATGATTTGACATTCTTGAGTTTGAGAAGCAAAGTATAGTTGTGTTGAAGGACATAAATTAAAGAATTATAGAGAGTGTATGTGAGTATGATACATGATTCAAAACCTTGATTTTAAAATTATCATTTGAAATAAATCCTACTCAACATGTATAATGGTTTGTGGGAGGCTTATTGTTACCTTTTTATCCTACTCTATCACAAACAACCTTCACCAATGCATGTGAAGAACTTGAAGCTACCCTCCATGCTGAAGCAGTTAAAAGCATAGATTTGATATTAGTCCCTTTATGGAGGCATAGATAGAATCAATGGAATAATAACTTGAAAATTTGAGGTGAATAATGCACATGATACATGCAATGGTGTTTGTTGCACTGACTATGAAATTAAAGATCACATAAGGAACAACTACCCATGCAAGAACATCTACATGGTACTAAAATAAAATTGTGAGATTTGTCATGAAAAACATGATGTTTTCTCTTGTCCATTTTTTCAATGGGATAGGAACACTAAGGTGTCTAAGTATTATAATATTTTTGATGCCTATACCCATGACATTAATGGATATTTATTGATCAGTGATATTCATGAAGCTCAAGCACGTGGCATGAACCAAACCTCAATCTCCAATACCTAAGATAAGGGTGTCTATCATGGGTGAGGGAGAGGATGAGGATGAGGTGGTGGTTATTTCCCACCAAGGACTTAATAAAAATATGGGTCACCAAACTACTATCAAAGGGAGTGCCCAGAGTACTTGACCTATGCATTTTTCAAAAAGGACCATCAACTGGAAGAGTGTCATGATTTGTATGTAGACATCACTAAGAACCATAAAGAAAAGGGTGTCAACATGATTTGAATAGATAAACCACAATGGCATGCATGACCAACCATCCCTATAGTATAAAAAGTAAGTATCACCACTCATAATGGGGGTCAGACTCAATCCACAACCCACTCAATCGAGAAGGTACATCAAGAAGAACCATGGGAAAGGAAGTACCCTAATACACAAAAACAAAAGGATGTCCTTTAGGATATAATGTTACTTATGTAATAACTCCATGGTGGGATTCAATACCTCAAGGATAAGGACATAACATAGAGTACCATAGTGCAAAGAGAAGCCAAACCTCAACCAGTGGTGTGGGATAATTTTTAGGAACTGTGTAAACATATGTTGGATGAGGATGTTATTCCCCAAATCAGCTCTTAGATTAAAAGTCAGACCCACTTACCAAACAAAATCCACCCTCACCTAAGCTATCAAAGTGAATTTCATTATTTAAATCATTCTTGATGTTAGAAAACTCCTAGTTCCTCTACTCCCCCAGATGATGGAGAAATATTAGTTAATGTTTCTATTAATAGATAGATAATCCAAGATATTCTAGTAGATACTAGCATAAAATTTAATGTTCTTAGTAAATATGCTTGGTAAAACATGTCTCATCTATACCTACAACCCTCTCTTCATGTCTTTTTTATGGAAAATAAGACTCAAGTGCATCTTATTGGAGTCCTCAAGAATGCCATCATTGACATACTTAGGGTTTCATTCAAAGTAGATTTTGAGGTCTTAGAGTTAGCATAAGTTGATGACTATCCAGCCGTACTAGGAAGGCCTTGGTGCTATAATAACCATGCAAATTGAGCTTTAAAAACTAATACATTAGCTTGGAGAATACCAATTAGTTTGTAGGAATACCTTTAGACCAAGCATAGTGACCTAAATATATCAAGCCTATGAATGTTGATGAAGACATCAACAACTTTTATAATGTTACTACTTAAAGTGATGAACAACATGATCCAATATTAGATGGTGTTCTCTAGTGGATTAATAACAAGTATATCTCATATACTACAAGTAATGCTTGAAATTTTTGGGTCCATGGTGACTATGTTCTCACTATAAGGTTGTAAAACATCGTAAATAGAGGAAAACGAATCCCACACCAACTTCCTAAACATCATAAGTTTGTACACCTCATGGGTTTATTAATGAGAAGACAATTAGTGGGACCACCACTAGAAATACTTGATGAAGCCCCATTGTTCCAAGGATAGATGGAGGTATGTAATTTTTTATAGTGCTTCAAAGAGTTATATGATATTGAGAAATATTGGATGAGCTTATTACATCATATTTTTGATGGTATCATCGCTAGATGTTGGTATACTCATAAATAACATCTATTATACTAGGATCAAGTGTGAGCTACTCTATATCATAAATTTCATCATGATAATAAGGTCAGAGGGATGAATTTAGTAGTGTGTAAGCACCTTAACCTCACTTTAAGGCTTGTGAGACAATATGGAGAGTTGAAGAAACATTTTTACTAGAGTACCTTTGGGTACATGTCATCTATGGGACTTTGTGCACTTGGGCACAAGCTTGGTATATTCATGAAGAGATTCACATGGGTACTAGGTTTTGGTAGTTACTAAAAGAGAACATGATGTTGGTACTTTATTACTCCTCACTAAGGATGGACTTGTGCCTCACCCTTCAATCCATACATAAATCCATCATTAGAGACCCAAGGCCTATTGAAAACCACCTACACCATATTCATCAAGAACCTAAAGAACATTTGCATTTACTTATTGAGCCTCCCACCCAATCATTTCCTAGACCATTGATAGTTCCTAGTGAAAAACATCATGAAGACATCCACCTAAGAAATTAAAAACTTGTCTTCCAAGTAAATGAAGGATAAGGGTCTACTTCACTCAACTCCTTGAATAACCACCTAAATGCCCCTATAAATACTGGTTCATAAACTATTCAAAACACAAGTTCTACAATGGAAAAACCTTATCATGGGCCCAACTAAATTATTCAACTTAACATTGGCATGGAGCAAGAGCCTAAGATGGCTATAATTGGAAATTATTAGAATTAGAAATATCATAGATTTTTGAGTTGTTGAAAGAATATTAGGATGTATTTTTGAGGAATTATAGCAAAATAAAAGGATTCCACCCTTCTCTAGGGAATATGTACATAAAGATAATAGACATTGCTCACCCCATGAAGAAATGACCATATAGGAAGAACCCTAACCTCTGGGTGTGCATCAAAGAAGAAATCAATAACATGCTCCACATCAAAGTAATTAATCCCATTATTGAATCTAAATGGGTTAGTCCCATGGTAATCATTATCAAAAAGGATGGGTGTATCCATATCTATGTGGATTACTATGTCTTAAATTCATCTTTTGTGACAAATCCTTGACTAATGTCCTTCATAGAGTAAATCCTAGAAGTGTTGTCAATTGTGAAGTATACTCTTTTACCAATGGGTTCTTAGGGTACGACCAAGTCTAGATAGTCTAAAAAGACGAATCCAATACTACTTTCATTACTTAATGGGGATATTTTACCTATACCATCATGCCTTTTAGGTTGAATAATGCCCTAGTAGTGTTTTCATGGATAGCAGTTGAGGCTTTCAATGATTTCATCCATAAATTCCTCCAAGGACAATTAGATGATTGGATGGTATATGGGTTGGTCAAGGACCATTATGCCAATCTGAGACTCATGCTTGAGTACTATTGAGTGTTGAAAATTTCCTTAAATCTAAAGAAGTGCTTATTTGTGACACCTTTTAGTGTACTTATTAGGCATATCATTTGTAAGGAAGGACTCCTGGTGGACCTAACCAAGGTCTCTATTATTCTCCATCTACCAATGCCCAAGGCTCAATGCAAGGTGTGTACATTTATAAGACACAAATGCTATTGAAAAAAGTTCATTCAAGGTTATGCCAAGATTACAATGCCCCTATAAGAGCTATTAAAGCATAATAAATAGTTTATATAGACTAAGTATTACAAAGTAGCTTTTGAAACACTTAAGGAAAGGTTAGTTACCACTCTTATCTTGAAAATACCTGATTAGAAAAAGACTTTTCATGTCCATGTTGATGTATATAAAATGCTAGTCGATGTGATACTTGCACAACTAGGTGAAGGAAACTTGGATCACTTGATTTACTTTGCTAATAGGAAGTTGAAACTAGCTGAAAGGAACTATACCACCACTGAGCATGAATCTTGGTCTATGGTTTACGCTCTATAAAAGTTTAGGAAGTACCTTATGGCCACTCTATTTACATTCTATACAAACCATGATTCCTTGAAGTATTTTCTCAACAAGCCAATACTACATGGAAGGATTTATCACTAGATTGTTATCTTCCAAGAATTATAGTTTTCTATAGTATTAAAGCTTGAGAAGAACAACTATGGACCTAATCATTTATCCTAAATCAAAAACATGGAACCCCCACATGCCATAAAAGATGATCTTCTTAATTTATATCTCTTTTGAGCTATTTGATACCGAAATAGCTAGAGGTTATTGTGTCAATCCTCAACATCGGTTGCACACCTGACTCCCTTACTTTATAAGAGAAAAAGAAATTTGTGGTCTGTGTCAAACCTTATCAACTCATAGTAGGATATTTATACAAAATGGACCCTGATGAGGTGTTTTAACACTATGTGATACAACATGAGTTCCCTAAAGTGTTATGATAAGTCCATGAAGGTATTTATAAAGTACATTATGCTAGAAAGGCTATCATGCATAAGGTGTTGCTCACTATACACTAGTGTCCAACTTTATTCAAAGATGCAAAGGCTTATATTAGGTAATGTGATGTCTTCCAATGTGTATTAAAACCTAATAGAAGAGATGATATGCCATTGTTCCATATTCCTTCTCAAGAACTATTTAAGAAATGGACTATTAACTTTTAGGGCCTATCACTCCAATAGGATGATGAACGGGCTCCTAGTACATCATCATAGCAACTAACTACTTTATGTGCTAGGCTAAATTAGTGCCAACAAAAGACTATACTATAACAAATACCACATGATTCATTTGTGGTAAAATTATAACATGGTTTGGATTCCCCTTAAGATTCACTAATGACCATGGAACCCACTTCTTGAATGACATGATTCACATCTTATTGGTTGAGTTCATGATCATGCACCATAAGATAACACCATACCACCCATATGCCAACAAAATAGTTCAAGGAATCAATAAGATCCTTGGTACCACTTTGATAAAATATTGTAATGTTGGTTGGACTGATTGGGATAATAGAGTATCTATAGTACTTTGGATGTATTAAACTACATACAAGAACCTCAATAAAAGTACACTGTTCAACCTAGTGTATGGAAGGGAAGTGGTTATGTCATCGGATTTCCTAGTTTCATCTCTTTGGATAGTATGTGTGGGAAACCTAGATGATGGAACCTCTTTGATAACCCAACCCAATGATCTGATGAAACTATATGAGACTCAATTTCTTGCCCTCTAGAGTATGGATGTTGACAAATGTAAATAAAAATTATGGCATGATAGCCATCTAAAGAATAAAATCTTTTCTCTAGGCATGAAAGTTCATTTATATGACTCTAAGTTTGTACACTACCTTGGGAATCTCCAAATCCATTAGGATGGTCCATACATAATACATAACATTCAACCTATCATAGCTTGTTGCTTAAAATGAATGGATGGTCAGTTCATCCTAGGGCACTATAATGGGAGTCTAATTTGGCCATATTATGATTTTGTTTAGCTAAAACTTTGTAATCAATAAGGGTCACGGTCATTAGGTTATAATTTATTATTTTGAATAAAAACCACTACCCTTGAGGCACATGACTCTTTAATGTAATTTTGTGTTCCTATACTTAGATTATTTTTGTGGAGGACCACAAACCCTTTTAGTGTGGGGTAAGGCATCATGCATATGAATACAATACATGACATATGGATGCAAAAGTACCATAAGGCACAAAATTAATCTATGGAACATAAGTGGTAAAGGTTGTGTGAGTCATTCAATGTACCTTGAAAGCATTTTGAAAGGTTCCCACCATTTGGGGTGATAGCTATTTTCCACTACACTAGAAAGATGGGACACAATTGTCATCCACTTCCAAGAAAGGCATGGGAATGGATGGATCATTAATGTGACAAGGTTATTTATGATGAGAAGGGTATGAGTGGAATGATGGGATAAATTCATTAAGGCATTAAATACTCAACACAAGATTATAAGTATGAAGATAATTACAAGATATGCATTTATGGCTAGAGGTGACAAGGGGAAGGAAGAAATTAATGGAGTTAAATCCCCTTAAATGGCCTATAAATAAGCTTACCAAAGTAATTTTACACTTTACGTTACTATAATCTCTGAGTGCTAAGTGTGAAGGATAAACCAATGAACTAGTGACCATGATATATTGAATTATTTTAAAATTTGAGAAAAGCATAGTGATTACAAAGTTGGTAAAGTCATTATGGCTATTTATAAGGTAAGAAGAGAGGTTTATAGTTAGTATTGGTGAATAAGAGTGGATATTTTTGAATTTTTAGGTTACAGATCTATGATTGTCGAAGTGCAAAGGTCAAGAGATGAAGCAAGTTAGTCTACCACCACATATTCATTTATAAATGTGGGATAGATGTGGGTTAGCCTTCAAACACCACAAAGGGTAATATAGTTGAATAAAAAGGCCAAAATACCCAAAAATATTCCAACCATACTAGAGGAGGAAGAGGTGAGTGGAGGATCTTGGTTCCCTATAAGAGAAAAGGCTTCAAGGAACTATGAAGAGGGACCAAAACAAATGCAACATATGGGATTTTTGAGAGAAAGCATGGAACAAGTGAGAGAGAGAATGAAAGATGTATAAAATATGTTGAATAAAGGAAATTAGGAATAGACCTCATCATCATAGAATGCCCCAACATCTCCTCCTCCATTTTTACTTATAGAGGAGATGCAATACCTAGATTCAATCTTATGCATGGATAACTAGGTCTCAAAGGTGTTAACTATAATAATATTTGATTACAACCACCACCATATATGGAATGAAGTGTAATTGAAAATTACTATCAAGTCTAGACCACCAAAACATGAAACCAAGTGGTGTATGACTTATCCATCAAAAACCAACTAGACAAGGCCAACCTCTTCTAGCTTATTGAGCTACCATACTTTAGCAAGCCTACTAAGGTGTTTTAGTTCCTCCTCTCACATGTCCATGAGGACTATATCTACCTTTTAGGGAACAACATGAAGATCACTAAGGAAAGGATAAGTAAAGCCATGGGACTTTAGTGCTCAAGGGTGAATGTGTTGGATGAATTGGTGGACATGGAGGAGATCAAACAGACCACCACTACACTTATGTACCAAAAACAAGGACATGAAATGCACATAAGGAATCTATAAGATCCCGCCCTTAGAGTCACAGTGTAGATCATTTTTTCAAAGGTTAGAGGGATTGACTGATGAAAGGAGGTGGACATGGCCTACCTATATGTTGCTCACCAAGTCACTTAGTGTACACAATATAACCAATCATTGCATTTTGCCTAGAAGATAGCTAAAGATGTAGAGAAGGCACACAAAATGCCTAAGTATAGGTTTTCTTGGGGAGAAATCTTATTTTTACTAGTTTTTAATGAGATCAAGGTGTCTAACTATAGCTTAGGTTCATTGAAGTGGGTGTACCCTCCCACTCATATATCCCCCACTGAGTGATTTAAGGCCTTCACTTTCCCCCAACACATTACCCCATCTTACAAGATAAAGATGAGGTAATGGTTCAATAGGATGAAGGTAGATTTTGGGAATGAATGGTGCATTCCAAAGGATTTACCTGCCCTGACTATAGACCAAGTAGAATTTGATGTAAATAATCATTACTCCTTGGCATGCATTCATATGAACCCTTTGGGATAAATTTTAGCATGGACTAAACTACCATATGCCTTCTCTACATGATACTTCATTGATTATATCAATTGTACTTATGATGCATAACTAATTGTTCTTTAGGTAGAGTGGGTAGATGTGGAGTGCCATACAGTTAAGAAAATGTTTATGTATCTAGGCAAGAAGGCCTTTATAAAGAGCAGAAAAATTGACTTAACTGATATCAAGGTTAAGGATATCTTGGTTGGGGAGTAGGTCCATGAACTATTCTACATGTTACACCCCCACTAGTACCCCAAAGATGAAGACCCTAAGGGGAGGATCCTTTAGGCATCACAAAAATGGAGGAAGTAGCCAGAGCCAAAAGCTAGTATAAGTGGGAAACAAGCCTAGCAAAAGTGATAAAGGATGGTGAAGGCATAGCCCTCCAGACCCACTAATTCTTTCCCATCTTCACCATGTCTATCTTCACCTCACCCTTCACCTTCTCCACCTGACCCTTCACCTTCTCCACCTCACCATTTACCTTCTCTATCTCACACTTCATCACCTCCTACTTCACCTCCCCCTACTCATTCCATCCTTCCCATTTTCCTACCTCAAACCTTTCATCATGTCACCTAACTCACCCACCTTCTCCACCTCCATGAGCACCTTAAAATCCACCTTCTTTAAGGACTGACATAGGGTCAGACCCACACCATCCTTTAAGACAATCACCTCAACAGGACCCCTCTTAGGTCAAGATTCAAAGTTAGGATCAGACTCTAAAAATACACCATCCCTAAAATAGGAGGCCCCATCTAAATATCAACTTGATATTGACGGAGTGTAAGTGAGATGGCATCAAGGAGCCATCAAGATGAGCTTAAATGAGACCTAGAAAAGGGTAAGGGGCTAGGTGAAGGGGAATAGGAACAGAGAGGGTTATCCACTATATGTGAATGTTATTAGTTTAACATAGAATATAAGAACCTCTATCCTTGGAATCACTTCCACCCTAAGGACATATCCCTAGAAACAAGGAAGTAGTTTTCCTTCCTTTTGGAAATGTACAACGAAGAGACCTAATTTGATATTTGATTAGATTGCATTTTTTCTAGCCCAAATGCTCCAAGTCTGCCAAACCTTATGAAGATTGATCCATAGATACTCTCTCCAATAATGACAAGTGCTACATTTTCGAAACTAGCCATGGAAATGATACACCAAAAAAAATTTAATATTTATATGTGCACATGATAGAAAGGAAACATGGTAGAGTCATGAAAATGTATAATCAAGTAGTTGTATAAAAGCAAACACTAGCTAAGGAAGTGGTCTCCTTAAAACAACAAATCTAAGAGGTCATCAAGGCTAAGGTAAGTGTTTTAAACCTTTACAAAATAATTTTTAAATGTGAACTAGAACTTGTGGATGGTATGCCATTAGATGGGGATGTCATCATAAAATTGGAAACATTGGTTGAGCTTTTGCTCAAGAAAAATAAGGAACTCCTCATGCCCATATATGATGCCAAAGAAATACTTAACTAATTCACTATAGTGGTAGACATTTGTAAGATCACCTTAAAAATATTTGGGGAGGTTATCCCCATTTTGGATGACATTTTTGCACACTTAGCATGCCTGAATAAAATAGTAGAAGCCTAGATCCATGATGAGGAGGTCTTAAGGTAGTAAGTAGTTGATGTTTCCATTTTAATAAAAGATTGTACTGAGCATGTGAAAGCATTTAAAGACATTAAAATGATAGAGGATACCATTAATAACCATTATCAACAAATAAATGCAAGTTTTGCTATACTCTAAAGATAAGTTGATAAGGAGGTCTTTGAATTAGAAGACATTTAGAAGGAAGCCAACATAGACCTAGATGAATAGGTGAAGAAGACCAAGACTAAAACTTAGCTCAATTATATGAAAGTAGCAAAAGAGGCCATTAAAATAATAATTACCAAAGTCCTCAACACATTATCCCATTGGGATAGGCTAAAGAAGGAACTTGAGTAAAAGGGGCCATAATTTTTGGAGGATGCTAGTGTGGCTTAGTCCAAGATAGACTAAGGGCTCATTGTGGGTGATGTTGGCCCCTAAGTTTTTAATAAGTATTGTTCCAATTTTGGTGCATAGCACAGAAGGACCGTTGCCTATTTTTTTACAAACTATAGATATGGCATAGGAAGACCATGGCACAAGAGGACCATGGCATGTATCTGAAAATTGTAGAAGTGTTATGGCATGGGAGGTTATGGGCACAGAAGGACAATAACGTAGGAGACCTAGCATGAGAGGACCTAGTCAAGATAGAATATGTCATGAGGAACCTGAGAATAAAGGACTTAGAACCAAAGTAGAAGACTATGGAAGCACATGGGAAGTAATTTAAAAAATATGTAGGAGTAGTTAGAAGAGAAACTCAAGTAGGACACTTCAACCCCACTGATCAAAGGTTTTTTACCAACTTATCAAGAATGAAACAATTGGCTACCAAAATATAGTATAGAATGAGGATCCAAGGGTGTAAAGACCTAAACCTATAAGAATAACTAATTGTAATAGCCATGACTCTTAGTTTGTTGAGAGTTTATGTGCCATACATTCATGATAGCTAGAAATATGACACTTGGTTAGGGAAAAACAAGTATAAAAACCCATTTGTAGTCAAATGTATGGTGGTCCTTTGGATTTTAGTTATAAGAATTATCTTGTAATTTGTTAAGTGATTAATAAAAACTCAATGTTTGCCATATTGTATTATAGATGATGAAATATTTTAAGTTTTGAATGATGACTGTGTTTTACTTCTAAGTCATGGGAATCTTTTTCTTTTATCACTAGTTAGTAATGGTAATATTAGTTATATTTATAGTTATATCAAGGACAATAAGGATAATAGTAGTATATCTTTGGTGTTGAATGACCTTTTAAAACTAGTGATTTTAAAATATGAACAAACACACATTATGCTTCAAAACCTATGAAAATTGGTCTTTCATTGCATGCTTCAGGTGAGCATGAGAGACTTATCTATCACATGAAAGGGATATCATGTTAAATTGTTGGGGGAAAGCTTCAACACTAACTAAAAGAACCCTAAATAGATTTAAAATATTTCTAACTACAAAAGGTGAAAGTATAAAAAACTAGAGCCATATAAAAATAACAACTAATAAGATAACATTAAGCAATCAAAAAACAATAAGTAATGGTGGGGGAGGGATTATCACCCCAGCCCCTTCTAGTAGGAGGGTCCACTATATCAAGTATGATATCCCAACCATCATTTTCTTTTTCTTGTCTTTATCATCTTCAACATCCTACCTAGGGGAAGAGATGACAAGTGTTAGTTGAGGGAATTTTCATTAAGAAGGTGTTGACCACCCATATCCACTAGCAACATAAATAACCACTAGTAGTGTTAAAAAATGGCATACAAGGCAGCCATTGTGGCATCTTCTCTATGAGCAGGTTCTCATCAATTGTGTGAAGCCACAATCTCATAGGGGTAACTGATGATGGGGAGAATGGGTAGGGACCTGATTGGTAGTACAAGGGGCACTCCCCTAGTGATCCAATAAAATCCATATCTTTTCCACCTCTAAATGTATTTTCTATGCTTGAACCTATATCTGAAGCATAACATTGGATATAAAATTAACCATGTTAGAAGTAGGGAAATAATCCTCAAGAATAGCATGATAAAAAATAACATCATTCTTGTGTTTTTGTAGTTGAAATAAAATATAGGACAAAAAGATATGCCAAATTTGTGTTACTTTTTTAGGAATCATGGTTGACTCCCATAAAATCACCATCTTACACATAAACATTTCTAGACAAAAAGGTTTGATAGGGGTGTGAATCCAAAGCTAGTGTTGGGCCCTCAATTTTGAAGAAATGTTGGCTGAGTACTTATTGAAAATAAGTGACATGGGAGAGACATGGTGTGAAATACCATGTCATGGAATACCATAGCATGAAAGAAGCAATTTATGTGGAACAAAGAAGCATGATACATGAAGAACCCGAGAATGTAGGACTCATATATTAGGGAAAGATTTTGGAAAGGCACAAAAAATGGAGATAGTTAGGGAGTGATTTGCATGAATGTCAAATAAGAATAAGTCAAGTGTGAATCTAGCACCAACCCATAGGAAGTTAGGCACATGAAAATGAGGATCTAACATAGAGAGCATATAGGGGAAGTTAGGCCTAGTTCTTTAGGAATTCATTGTAAATAGCTTGCCACAACTCATTTATATTAATGGTCATTGGTGACTCATCTTGTTTGTATTTACTTTTGTAACTGAATTTTTAGGGTGAACCATGTATAAATACCCCATTATTTTACTTAGTGTTGTTGTTGATCATTATAATTATGGAATAATTTTAATCTTGACATAACTTATGAATGTAATGAAAGGAAGCTTATGTTGATGAAATACTTATGTAATATGTTACTGATTATAATGGAGTTAATATTATTTTGTTACCAGTTTGTGCCTAATTTATTTTTGTTTGGTTAAGTAATAATTGAATAGTTAATATTTAGTCACAAAACTAGGTACGAGTTTAGAAATAAGTTCTTGTTTGAGTTCCCTAGCTTAGGAAAATAAATAAATACACCTTCATGTGATAAAACTCATAGAAACTGATCTTAATATATTGATTTAGGTGAGCATGCAATAACCTTTTCTTGGGTGATATGTTAGTGCACTAGCTCATTGGAACTTTTGTTTTCTTAGGCACACGACTAGGGAAAATACCTTATAAACTAAATAAAAATATCCCAACATTTTAGTTCTATTGTTGGGATATGTAGTGATTATTTAAATGATGGTGGGATGATGCTCAAATTGTTATCTTTAGAAAATGTTAAACTTTGGGTTATTATTATAGAAGATGATTTTACATTATAGTATCTTACACTAGGAGTTTCTACATGTGCATGGTATAAAAGTAATTATACGACTCACTCTATGAAGTTTTCTTTGTAAAAATCCCTATTCACCTACATGCTTGGCTTTTAATGGATGCACAAGATTATTTAAGGATCTATAGATGAAAGATCTCCCAATCAATAGAGTGTCATTTGGCCTTGGCAAGATTGGGAATGCCTTGGATTCATGTAGTGTATGTTTGGTGGTGAATAACTTTGAATAGCTATATTTTGGGATATGTGGTCTTAATGTAATCATATCTAGAAGAAGCTCAATTTAACTTCCTCTAGGAGCTGCATGGAAGGTATCTTAGGCAATTTGTGTTTGAGATTAAGAAGCTTATAGTTGATTTTGGACTTGAAAGATTCCACATGGATAACTAAACTCTCTCTTGCATGAGTAGTGTGATCGATGGGGAAATGAAGGGGCAGACTTTGATATAATATTATTAGTTTAACATGGCATCTAGTTAGTGGGATTTGTGGAAGCACAAGTATGATGAGGATAGGTTGAGGGTTATGATCGAAAGCAATCCAAAGAGGGACTAAGAGGAATTTGAAAGTGTCATGAGGATCTACATGGAGTAAGAAAGGCATAATGAGGACTCCCCAACCATAGTACCACACCCAACACCAATATAGGTACATATGAGAGACATAAGTCAATATTTGGTGACTAAATAACCCAAACTAGATAGGCTTAGTTCCTCACCCATAGTGCATGCTCATGCCCTTAAGTTAGATAATGTTCTTGTATAAAATTGGGATATAGATAGTTTAGAGTCAAAGATTGAACCTATTGAAGACATTTTCAAAGAACATGACCAAGATAACAGTTGGTGATTAATTTATTTTCTATCACAATTCAACCCTGTGGATTAGTTTGGAATTCTTGGTGGACCAAGCATAGCTAGTTGGAAGAGTACTAGCCCTTCCATAGTTAATCATCCTATTTTTGTGCCTAATTTATTAGGTTCTATTATTGTATTAGGTAGGGGAGACAATACTAGTATTAGTTTGACCATAAGATCTATAGGTGGTGTAGGAGGTATTGGTAGACCTCCCTCACATAGTCTAAGAGGGACTGGGAGTTCATCATAATAAGCTCCATTACCAACATCTAATTTGTCCACCATTTAGTATGAGATGACACTCAATCTACCTAAGTATCATGATGTGTAAAATTTATTAAAACTTGTTCATAAGTGTGAAATTATCTGATGAGTGTGTTGCATTACTTATCTTGAATGAAAGGTGACTTAGTTTTCCATTACTCTTTTAGACCATGTGCATAAGTGGTAGCAAAATTTTGATATGTAGAAAGTTGTGGTGAACTATGAGTAGTTGAAGGTAGCATTTCTTTAAGAATTTGATATCCCAAAGTTCAAACAATAGGACATTATTTCCCTAAAGGATATTAAACAATAACTCACTAAGAGTGTGCACGAGTATGGTGCATGTTTTAAAACACTTCTTTTTAAGATATTATTTGAGATAAACACAACTTAGGATGGATAGTGGTTTTTAGGAGGCTTATTTCCCTTCTGATGCACATTGTCCTAGAAGACATTCAGTAACTCATGTGAGGTCTTGGAAACTACCCTTCATGATGAATCCATGGGAAGTATCAATAGAAGGATTATTCCATTTATGGAAGCCCAAATTATTGCTAGGCATCTTAGTTGGAGAAGGTCAGTATGAATATTACTCATGATACTCATAATAGTTTATGGTGTGTTGACTATGAAAGTAAAGGTCATAATAAGAATAATTATCCTAAAAAGAGTATTTTCACTATGGTAAATTAGTCCTATGATATCTAACAATAATACCATGATGTGAGGATTTCCCCTAGCTTTAACATGTTATATAATTAAAGGCATCCTCATATTATAAAATATATGATGTATATACTCATGACACTAATGATTATTACCTTATTACTGAGATTTATGAGGTGCACACACGTGGTACTCATCATAATTATGTTACCAATAACTAGGACAATGGTGGAGGCCAATCTTATAGAGGTCATAGTTGTGGCCATGAAGGTGGTCATTTTTTAACTAGAACCTGCTACAAGTGTAGATCTCCAAAATATTACCAATATGATTACCCAATTTATCCCATGTGTGCTTTTTATAAGAATGAACATCATCTAGATGAATGCCTAGAATTGTATACCACCATCACCAATGAGCAGAGTGAAAAAGGTGCTAGAATGACATGGATTGAAAATTCTCTAATTTATCAATGGAGATTGCACCTACTACTCTAACTGGTCTCAAGGTCAATATTACTAGACAAAGTGGTGTTCCTTCCCAATTTGTTTCAAATCCACCTATTGATAAGGTTGAATGTGAGGAACCTCATGTAAATCATTATCTAGATGTTTACTAATATAAGGAAGTTTTACATGACATAATGACTTTGGTGTGGAAGTATAAGGTGAAATTAAATTTCATAAGGATAGAGATGTTTCTATACATGCTGAATTTTAGAAAGCTTCAGATCTTCAATACTTAGCACATGATGAGTTCCATTAATTATGTAGATAATTTATTGATGAATACATTATGCCCCTTTTATGAAATTGGCTAAGTCATCAAGCACCAAAGCCTACATAGGATCATTGGTTAAACCATGCATGATGACAATCGGCTCATATCTAACCTAGTACAAAGGGTGATAAATAAATCTTGGTAAATGCAAATAATGATGGTTAGATCATTCAAGCTATCCTAGTAGAAACTGGTATAAAGGTGAATGTATTCACTAAGGAAGCTTGGAGAGAGGTGGAAATCCCTATTTTGTATCCCTCTCCTCATGTGTTGTTCATGACTAATAAGACTCATCCACTACCCATAGGCATTCTTAAGGATGCCAATGTGGAATTTTTGGTGTCATTTTCAAGACTAACTTTTGAAGTAATTAAGTTGGTTAAAGCTGATGATTTCTAACTCTTTTGGGTTGCCATTGGTGTTATGCAAACAATGCTAACTTGAGCTTCAAAAAGTGTTACATCAGTTTTTAAAATAATAATCAATGCATTCTGATCCCCTTAGACCATGCTCAAGGACCTCCTTTTATTGATCGAGTTAATGATGATGAGGACATTAATCATATCTATAATGTCATAATTTAGAGAATTGACCATCTTGATCCTTGTTTGAATGGCATATTACATTAGGTAGATGCATAGTCTATCTCTGAAACTACCAATAATGCTTATGACTATTGGGTTCATGGAAACTATGATCTTACTAGATGAATTTGTGGTGTCATTGGTAGTTGAGAAGATTCTCCATGCAAGTAACTTAAATTCCATAAGTTTATTCATCTTTTTTATGGATGTATTATGGCTGCACCACCCATGTGGTTAGATGAAGCTCCTAATTTTTATATTCAAATGGACATCTGAGAGTATCTATAGTGGTTTTAATATTTATATGTGTTTGAATATGAATGGATGTGCTTAATTATCCATATTTTTTATTGGATATCCAATCAATGGTGGGAAACTCACTATCATAATTTCCTCACTTGGGACTAAGTTTGGACTATTATGTACTAGCATTTTCATCATGATAATCATGTTTATGTAATCTTAAATTATGATGTCATGAATGTTCCATAATATCATCTTGAGGCCTACAAAAACATGTGCAATATGGATGAGACATCTTTGCCTAAATATCTATGGATTCATACATTCTATGGTACTTTATGCACCCGAGCTAGGGCATGTTATGTACATCAATAAAAATTATTGGATATGGATTATTTGAGTGTATTTTGAATTAATATGATTTTTGTATTATCTTACTCATCTATTTAGATGGATTTATGCCTAACCCTGCAAACCATACATCCAGCTATTATAGGCAATCTAGTGCTGGTTGAAGACTGCATAAGACATATACATGACATGTGTGAGGATAACTTATCCATTTTAAAAGAATATTATATGGAATCTTTACAATATTCACTGATTTAATCTCAATTAGATCATGTATTAAGGGGATAGATTTAGAAATGCAAACACAAGGTCATGTACCAGGTTGATGAAGGTACCAGTTTTGACTTGTCAAATCCATCTATTGATCACTTAGCTTTACATACTGAGTATGAAGTGTGAAATATTTGAGACACCATACAAAGTGACCAAAAATCATATTTATATCCACTTCATATGATTCAATGTAAATTTGGCATAGAGAATGCACCCAAGATGGCCATTATGGGGAATTATTGGTCTGAATAGAGATTCCAAGGATTTTGAATTATTAAAGGAGTATCAAGATGTTTTTTCATAGAATTACACCAAGATGAAAAAATTAAATTCTTCATTGGGTAAGATTCACATCAAATTAGTAGAGGGTGTTTAATTTGTCAGAAATATACCTTATCATATGAATCCTAATTTGTGCACTTAAGTCAAGGAAAAGATTGATATTATGTTGCAAAATGGAGTTATCACTCCTATTGATGAGTATGAATACATGAACCCCATGGTGATTAATATCAAAAAGGATGGTTGTATTCATGTTTGTTTATATTATCGAGTAATCAATGTTTCTTTCATAACTAACCCTTTTTTGATACCTTTCACTAAGGAGATTTAGGAGTTGTTGGGTATGAGATTTGTACCTTCATTGATGGTTTTTTTATATATAATTAGGTTTAGATCATAAAGGAAGATAAATCAAATACCACATTTACAACTAAATGAGGTTCATTCTCTTACAACATGATGTCCTTTGGGTTGAATAATTCTCCAACCATGTTTTTATGGATTATGGTAGAGGATTTCAAGGATTTTATTCATAACTTCTTTCAAGTCTACTTGGATGATTGGACCATCTATGGTTTAGTGTGGGATCATTATGTTAATCTTTACCTTATGCTTGAGTGCTATCAACAACTTCAAATTTCTTTGAATTTGAAGAAGTGTGTTTTTTCTATTCTATTTAGAATTTTATTGGGTCATGTTATTTGTCGTGATGAAATCCTAGTGGATCCGACCAAGATTATAGTCATTCTTTGCCTTCTAGCACCAACCACCAAACATGAGGTTCATGATTTCCTATCACATATAAGATAATATCAAAAGTTCATTTAAGGATATGCTAAGATCATAATACCATTAGAGGAACCTCTTAAATATAATGGTCAATTTATATGGATAGTTGCTCACTAAAAGGTATTTGTAGAATTCAAGGACAAGCTAATCACTACTCCCATTCTCTAATTTCTAGACTGGACGAAACCATTTCATGTGCATGTTGATTTTTCAATCATGGTAGTGAAAAATAACCTTTATAAACTTGGTAGGGTAATCTTGATCATCCCATATACTTTTTTAGTTAGAATCTAACTCTAGTTGAATGAAATTACTCAACTACATAACATGAAGATTTATCCATAGTAGATGTGCTTCAAAAGTCATGTCATTATTTGTTGGCCACCTTATTCATTTTATTTATAGACCATGAAGAATTGAAATACCTTATGAATAATTTGGTGTTAATTTGAGGCTATGCTAATATCATATCACCATTTGAAGAATTGCTTGAATAGAATGGTCAATTCGTGTGAAAAAATGCTCTCTAGTAGACATTCATAGCACTCAATGATAAACTAATCACTACCCCTATTCTCTAATTTTTAAACTAGATGAAGCCCTTTCATGTGCATATTAATGCTTTAGGTATGGTAGTGGGTGTTATCCTTGATCAAACTGGTGATGTAAATCTTGATCATCCCATCTACTTTACCAGTCAAAATCTAACTCCAACTGAATGGAAATACTTGACTATATAACATGAATAATTTTCCATGGTATATGTTCTTCAAAATTTATATTAGTATTTTTTAGCCACCCTGTTCATTTTATTTATGGACCATGAAGCACTAAAATATCTCGTGAATAAGTCAATGTTAGATGGATGCATTTTCTAGTGGATTGTTCTCTTTCTAAAATTTTAGTTTTTTATGATGATGAAATTGAGTAAGGCTAATTATGGACCTGATCATTTGTCAAATTTTGAATTTGGTGACTGGCATGCACCATTGAGGATGACCTACCTAACATGTAACTTTTCCAAGTCGCACATAAACCGAAGGAATTGTATGGTATCATAGCTTTTATTAATATAGTTCCAACACCATCCTTCCTCAACACTTATGAGAAAAAGTAGTTGGTTATTCATGATGCTCATTTTTAGCTCATTAGGGGTGACTTTTATAGTCTTAGATAGGATGAAGTATTATGCCACTATGTCATGTATTATGAGCATGTTAAAGTTATTTAGGAGTTTCATGAAGGTGTCTTCAGAGGACATTATGTCAGTGATGTTACACCATGAAAGGTTTTATCAGCTAGTTTATAATGACCTACTCTATTAAAGGATGATAAAGCTTATGTGCACAAATGTGATATATTTCACTACAGGGGTAAACTGAACCAAAGGGATGTTATACACATTCATTTGATATTGTATCATAAACCCTTTGAGAAATGGGCTATTATTTTTTTATCCCCATTAATCTAGTTGGGAGGCATACTAGAGGGTATATATCATTACTGCCAATGATTACCTCACTTGATGGGTTAAAGCAATGCCAACCTAAGATTAAACACCTATAACTAATGCTAGATTTATTTGCGAGAATATTATTACAAGGTATGAATATCCATTAAGTTTGACTTGTGATTGAGGAACTTATTTACTTAACAAGGCAATCTTCATCCTTTTGGTTGAGTTCATGGTTGTGTACCACAAAACTACACCTTACCACTCTTAGGCTAATGGTATAGTTTAAGTGTTTGATAAATTCTTTAGTCATATATTGACAAAGATTTATAATATTAGTCACACTAACTAGGATGATCATGTTTCCAAGGTATTATGGGCATATTGGACCACATGTAAATGGGTGAACAAGATTACTCCCTTTAATCTTGTCTTTGGTGCTAAATACATTCTCTCAGTTGAGTTCCTTGTACCTTCTCTATGTATTATGCATTAGTCAATTGTATGATGAGGAATATTTTAAAGCACACCTAAATACATTGCTTCAGTTAGATGAGACTTATTTTATAGCACATTGGATTCAAGGAGTGGAGAAATGAAAACATAAGGCCTAGCATGATAGACATAATAAGAATAAGACTTTTTCTCTAGGTATGAAAGTATTGGTTTATTATTCCAAGTTCATGTGCCATTCATTAAAAATTCATGTTTATTGGGATGGTCCATTCATTATTCATAATGTTCATCTAATAGGCATGTGTAAATTGAAGTGGTTAGATGGACAATTTATTCTAGGTAATTTCATTAGTAGTCAACTTAACCCCTATCATTCTGGGTAATGTTTAATTTTGCTAATAAGGTGTATCCACTAGTTTAGTTTAGGATTTCAGTTTGTTTTTTAATAAGGCATGACATTGTTTGTGTGCCCTTTTTTAGGTTTATATCAACAATTGGTTATTTATTATTATTATTTTCATGTCATGGAGGACCACAAACATCTTTTAGTGTGGGGTAAGAAGTGTAAAATAATTAAAACTACAGAGTGCCAAGGAAATAGTGGAAGGGAATGTGAATAGAAAAAGGGGCACGTAAATGGAAATATATAAGGACAAGTGGATAAAAAATATATGGTGCATAACTAATATGAATAATCAAGATAAATAAAGGAGGTTCCCACCTTGAAAATGGAATTTTTTTAAAATTCTCTCCAATTGTCATGCACTTTGAGAAAACCACAAGATGGGACAGATGTGTTAAATGCAATAAACTCATGTGTAATAAAAAGCGTGCCAAATGTAAATTGTGGAAATAACATTAGAGTAATTAAATGTATGAAATCATGGATGAGGTCATGGGTAATTAAATGTGTATTACCCCTCAAAACTATAAAAGGTTAACATGTCATCATTTTTACACTTTACTATTACTAATTCATGAATTTATAGAGCTAAAAAGAGTGTTTTCAAGCTACCACAAGAACATTTATTTAATTTAAACGACTAATTTTAATATTTTGGAGTAATTAAATCATATTTAACAAATAAATTGGTAGAATAGTGATTGGGGAAGTGTATATTGAAGTAATTGTAGGTTGCAAGTGTCAGTGTTTGCCATTGGAAAATGTTGAATTAGGAGAGTCAAGGGAGATAAATCATTAATCACATATTCATTCAAGAACATCTAAAAATCATTCCTCAACCTTAGGGATCCTTGTAGGGTGATGAAACTAAATAAAAGGCCCAACATAGAAAGCCTTTGCCTATAATTCATAATGAAGAAGAGTTTGAGGGTACAAAGGTAAAACTAATTTTAATAAGAGAAGAATCACCTGGTGAATCCAGTGCACATAAGGAAAACTTGCCACAACATACCAAAAGAATGAACAAGAACTAATATGGTGCATCAAATCTAAGAATATCATTTTAAAGCTACCACAGGAGCATTTATTAACTTTTAGTGACTAATTTGAATATTTTGTAGTAAGGCAATCATAGTGAACAAAGAAAGTGGTAGAATAATGATTGGGGAAGTGTAGATTAAAGGAATTGTAGGTTTCAAGTGTTAGCATCTTCCATTGGATTATGTTGAAGAAGGAGAGATAAGGGAGTTAAAGTAGTAATCACATATTTATTCGAGAGCATCTAACAGTCTCACCACAACCTTCAGGCTCCTCAAAAGATGATGCAACCAAATAAAAAGGTCCAACATAGAAAACCCTTGACTATAATTCATAAGGAAGAATATTTTGAGGGTGAAAGTGTAAAACTAATTTTAATAATAGAATAAGCACCTAGTGAATCTGATGCACATAAGGAAAACTTGCCATAATAGACCAAGATAATGAACAAGAACTAAGATGGTATGCCAGATGAAGAAGAAAGTAATAGCACCACCACCACCCCTAGTATTGATTGAAGAGATACATTATCCTAAAGCACTATTTTACATAGATAATTTGGAGTCTAATATGCCCACTTTCCAAGTTTTTAACTACAATCACAACTAACTAGGGAATGAGGTGGAGTTACAGTGCGATTATAGGGTTAAGAAATAGAATACCTAGAATGAACTTGTTTATGATCTTAATATTTTCAATAAACTCAATGATGTCATAATGTTTTAGTTATTTAATCTACCTTACTTTGAAAAAACTATGGACGTTATGAGTTTTCTTATCTCATGTGTACATGAGGATTACTTATATTTTTTAGGGTGCAAGATGAGGATCACATCCCAGAGAGTTAGCAAAGTTAAAAGTCTAAAATTTTTGAGTGATAACCTCAATAGAGATTTGTAAGATCAAGAAGAAATAGAAAATATTGTGATGGCACTTAAATACAAGAAACAAGACCACATAATTTATATAAATAGTATCCAGGATCTTTCCTTTCAAGTGGTTGTGTGCTTGGTTAGACCAAGGTCATAGGTGTAGATAGATGGAAGGAAGTAGACATGGTGCACTTGAATGTTACCCATAAAATAACCCTTAGGTTTAAGTATAATTTGTCACAATATTTTACTAATAAAATTATTACATATGTGTATAATGTCCATCACTTGCCTAATTAGAAATTTTATTGGGGTGTTATTCTTTTATTTTTAGTGTTTGATGAAATTGGCGTGCCAGAGTACTCAAGCGATGAGTTGAAGTGGGATTACCCTCTAGAGAATAATTTTCTAGTGAAAAGTTTGAAACCATTCAAATGCCCTAGAGCTATAATCCCTAATCATAAATTTAATATTAAGGGATGGTATAATGAAATGAAGGAATCCTTTGGAAAAAAGTGTCATGTTCCCAAGGACTTGCCTTCTCAATTAGGATACCAAGCCCAATTTATCATAAAGCAAAACTTTTCTCTAGTGTGCATCTAGATGAGCCATTCAAATGACTTATTTGGATGGCTCAAGTTGCCATATGATTTCACTGCAAGGTATTTTATGAATGTCATCAATAGTTCATATGATGTGCACCCCATGAATATTGATGATAAAAATACTGACATTGATACTCACACTCTTTGTCAAATGTATGTTTATCCAAAGAAGAAGGCCTATAGAGAGAAAATAGAGTTAGATAATTTTGACATCAAATCCCAATAAATTTTATTCAAGAATTATATTCATTTATTAATTTATATTTTGAAACCATGGAAGAGGACATCGAGGAGTGATGAGGATAAGAAATAAAATATTCCACCCCCATTAAAGTTTTGGAAGCAATAAAATTAGAAGAGGCTAGGGCACAATTCTAACATGAGTGCTCAACCTAAAAAATATAAATGGAAAAGGACTTCCCCTTTTCCCCCAAAAGATATTGTGCCTATAAGTCAGCTATAAATCCTTGTTTCTACTATGTAGACATCTATTCCTCCATAACAAGATACTTTAGTGCCTAAATAAGGAGAACATAAACAAAAGGTAACAACTCTAGAAGTAACACCAGAGAGGGAACCTTCCCCCAAGAAACAAGAAGAATGAGAATCCACACCAAAGTTTGAGAATGAGACCTCACTAGTGCCACATGAAAAATCAACCCTTGATGAAACATGAGTGGATGTTGAGAGTCCCACTAATGAAGAGGGGGATGAAATAAACATAACTTTAGGCATGAGTGATCTTTATGTAAGTCCAAGTCATTAGAAATATGATTTGGATGTATAAATACTTAAATGTGATCCCTCTAAAGGAAAGGAACCTATTAATTAATCCACACAAAAAAGGCTACTGAATACCGATTCGACCTTGACCCTTTGTGCTTAGTATCAACAATGTGTACCAAAAAAGACTTGTTTATGTGGGTCTATTTCCCTAAAGAGGACTCAACCAAGAAGACTCAACAAGAATTATCTTTTTATAATGAAATATAATGAAGAGTGTCAATTTGAACTACCTTTAGAAATAATTATTTGGGAATTGGGAGAGCTATAACTTATTTAAATAATTTAGGTGGATCCTCAGATGGGCACAATGTCTCAAGAAAGTGTGACACTATTAAAATTTGCTCATGAGGTGGCAAGGAAGAATGCCTTATAGGAATTTGATGTCAAACAAGTCTGAAAGAAACATCAAGAGGTTGTTATTCTCTATCATAATGAGTGCACAATAAAGATAAAGCTTGAATAGGAGTTAGGAAATCTCAAACACCAAGTGGAAATAATGATGATGACTAGAGTGAAGACCTTAACACTTTTCAATTCTATTTCAGAATAATATCTAGCCCTCATAGATGGATTACCTATTATCAGAGAGGATATTGATAATTTGGTAACCCTGGTAGAACTATTATTGAAGAAATGTAAAGACCAACCCAATTCCCAGCATGAGTAAACTTGGGTGATGGAGTAGTTTATTGAAGTCATCAAATTATGTAATATATTTTTTAATAGAGTTGGAAATATGGTTCCCATCCTTGATAGGGTATTTGTTAAACTAACATGACCTAAAAAAAATTAGAATCATGGATTCAAGTGGAGGATCTTCAATGCCAGTATTTGGCTAAGAGAACATTCATAATAAAAGATCAAGCTAAGCACCCCGAAATATTTCAAGATGTAGAGGCCATGGAAAAAAATAAGTGCTCACTGTCAGGAGCTGAATGCTAGTTTTGTGGTTCTTTAAGGATAGGTTTTTATAAAGGTTGCTTCACTAGAATATGTTCATAAGGATGCTTATGCATCACTTGAGTGTTTAACCATTCAAGAGGATGAATTTATAGATCAACTTGAGGAGACTAAGAGACTTAAGGAGTTAGTTGATGAAATCATTTATAAGCTCCAAAATACATTAAATCATTGGAAGGGAATGAAGTGGAAGGTAGAATAGATGGGACTTGAGTTTTTTCTAGAGGTACTTGAATAAAATTCATAGTTGAGGATAAACTACTGAATTAGTATGGGGTGATGTTAGGCCCTCAATTTTTAATAAATTTGGCTAAGTACTTTTTGAAGATAAGCAGTGTGGCAAAGACATGGCATGGAAGACTATGGTGTAAAATACCATGGCATGAAGGAGGTAACTCATGTGGAATAAATAATCATAATAAATAGATAACCTAAGAATGTAGGACTTAGATATTAGCAAAAGACTTGGGAAAGGTGTAAAAAATAGAGACAGTTAGGGAGAGGTTCACATGAATATTAGAGAAGAATAAGTCAGGCATGAAACCAACACTGATCCATTGAAATTTAGGTACATGGTGATGAGCATATAGCATAGATATATCATATAGGGTTAGTTAATCATGGGTCCTTAGGAATTCATTGTAAATGGCTTATCATGACTGATTTCTATTAATGGTTATTGATGAGTCATCTTGTTTGTATTTACTTTAACTAAATGGTTGAGGTGAACCATGTATAAATACCCCCTTATTTTACTTAGTGTTGTTGTTGATAATTTTAATTATAGAATCATTGTAATCTTGATATAACCTATGAATGTAATGAAAGTAATCTTGTGTTTATGAAATACTTGTGTAATCTATTCTTGATTATAATGTAGATAATACTATTTTGTTACCATTTTGCACCCAACTTATTATTATTTGGTTAATTAATAATTGAATAGTTAAGAGTTAGACACAGAACTATGTATGAGTTTATAACTAAGTGCTTATTTGATAACCCTAACTTAGTAAAGTAAATGAATATACCTTTCCATGATAAAACCCATAGGAACTTGTCTTAAGTTGTGTTCTTCAATTGAGTGCACGAGAACCTTTTCTTATGTGATATGTCAGCATGATAGCTCATTGGAACTCTTGTTTTCTTAGGTGCATAATTAGGGAAAACATATGCTAGACTGAAGGAAAATAGCCCAACATCTAGGTTGACTAGACATTATTATAAAACAAGAACACATTATTAGGAATTTCTAGGTGGTACAGACCAAGAAGATAAGATGAGCCATTCTCATGTTAAATAATCATTTTTTAATTGGAGGCCCATGGTGAAAAATACACCAAAGGATGTGTTATTGTTTAATTTTAGTGATGGTATCCCACAAACATTCAAATCTTCTTGATCAAACTTTTTTAGCAGATTTAACTTTCCACTTGGAATTAAGAACATCAACTTAAAGGTGTTAAGGGGAAAGAAGTTGATAAAATAATTAGGTTTGATAACATAGGAATGGTGTCTTAAAAATCTATTTACAATCAATCCACATCTTAAGGGAGATTGATCTCCAATTTTTTAAAGATGTATTTTAGGTGTAGAGTTTTGAATTTCTAAGATAAAAATTTGGTCACTAGCCTGTAGATTAAAGTGGACCTTCAGAGCTTGTCAAGGAACCCAATCCCTAGTTTATTTCCAAAATAGGTCATAAATACCCTTGATGACGTTTTCAATAATTTGAAGGATATGGATCTAAGGCACAAGATTGAATGTAACTTTATAGAAGGTAAGGATAGGGGACCACCATAATGAGTGGGAGTTGAGAGAGAGCCCATACTTGAAACCATGTTCATCATATGGTAAGTGTTTTTATAGAAGTTTCCAAGCCTTCCAAACACTCTTAGAAAAAACCATGCCAAGAATGGTAACATAGACCAAAGTGATAATAATATGCTTGAGATATAACTATCCAAAACTCCCTTTCAAATAGGATTTCCTTGAGTGATGTAGTTCCTAAGCATAATTTTCCATGCTTCATCCCATTTTAAAGCACAAATGATCCATTTAGCACACAAGGTATGGCCTTATATTTTGATGTCAATGATATCAAGACCCCTAAGATATATTAGATTGAAATATATATCACATGCACCCTAGTGAAATCTATTTTTTACTTTAGACTTATCCCATAGGAAGTCCCTCAATATTCTTTCAAGCTTGGTATATATATCTTTGGATGGAGCCCAATAATAATAATAACAATAATAGACATACATAGTGGCCAATAATTTAGAGTAGATTTGAAATTTATTGATAAAGAGAAAGGCTTATAAATTATAATCTAACTTTATTATCAATCCTTTGAACCACATAACCCTATAGATCTGAGAGAGTGGATTGAAATTAAATGGGGATTCCCAAAAATTTATATTGTTCACCCAAATAAATAAAGATATACCTATATTTTTGAAACCAATTAGGTAAAGGAGATATAGACTACCTATAGCATTAGGTATTTTTCATTGGATGGATTAACTATAAGCTAAAAAAAAATATCCAGCCATTCCATAAAATTAACAATAAAATTATCCTCTTTAGCTAAGGTGAGGAATGAGTCATCAGTAAAGTGCCTATTAGCCATTTGATTGTGAGAATAGAGGAGATATATACACTTAACCAACTCTTTTGATGTGTAATAAGCCTAAATATAGTTAATCCCCTCAACAATCAACACATAAAGTGAAAGGGATAAAGAACATTCTTGGTGAATAAAATGAAAGAGGCCAAATTTCTCAAAATGGACACCATTAATGGTGATACAATCACATATTGAAATAATATTTTTATCATGTTGTCAAAATTAAAACCAAATCCAAGTGCCTAGAGCTTAGCCAAGCTGAAAGGCCACTTAATTCTATTGGAGTATTTTTCATAGTCAATTTTGATGAATAAGTCCTTTTAAAGGGACTTCCTAACCCATTCTATTCTCTCTCAAAAAATAATGATATTTTCAAAGATGTATCTATTATGGATAAAACTATTTTTCTTGGGAAAAATGATGAAAGGAAAATACTACCTAACCTAATAAGGATCTTGGAAATTATCTTATATGATATATTGAAAAGTGTAATTGGATTATAATTGGTAATGATCTCAAGATCCCTAGATTTGGGAATAAATTTCATATTATCTTGGTTAATATGTTTGTTGATGGAATTAATTTAGAATATTTTTAGGTATATTATGTGTAATTCAATAACTAAAGTACCACATAATTATTGATATAACTCATAGGTAAATCCATAAATTCCAAGAGCTTTGTTAACAACCATTTTCATAATAACCTCTTGTAGCTCCTTAAGGGATATAATCCTATCACTTTCCACTCATTTTACTTTAGTGAGTGTTGCCACTTATATATTCACCCTTTGAGGATATGTTGAGGCTTTCATCATAAAAGTGGCACAATAGAATCACCTATAGGCTTGTGGGCATCCTAAGGAATGAGATGAGTCTCTAGATAAGGCTAGCTCCCTTGATGTACCACTTAGGATTGCAATTAGGACTAACTTTGTGGCAGGCGGGAGAGGGAGAAAGAAACTAAAAGAAAAGCTAAACTAATGAATGTGATACACCAAATTGATTAATTTCATCTAACCATATGCATATTACACTTGATATCAAGCAACAAACCAAACATACACTTTCCCAATCCACAACTTCTCACATCAATATTACATTGTGAGGTCAAGATGAAATCTAGGATAGGAAGACTAGACCAGAGACCTTGAATGGCACTGATTAAGAGAAAAACTCACTTAATCCTTGACATATACCAATAACACTTCACATTCCCTGAAAGAAGAAGTTTTCCAACTACAAATAGGTTGCAAGAATGAGCTAACATGCTAAGGAAACAAGAGTGTCACTTAAGAAAAATCAAACATTCAAGTAAACATACTAAGTAAAATCATGGAGGAGGTAAAAATTAATAATTTTAATGATTTAAATATATCCAAATGATCAAGGCTTCACCATACTTAGATGGAGCATCCAATACAATGCCAAAATGGCTAACTCTTATAGAGTTTGAGAAAGAGAGAGGAGAAGAGAAGTCCAAGGGTCACAAAGACACTTGTCAAGCTAAGATAGGAAGTTATAAATGCATTATAGAAGAGTATTGGTCAAAAAATTCAAGTTTATGAGCTACAAGTGTAATCTCAAATCATCAAAATCTTACAAAGTGGCCTAAAACTCCTTTCCTTACATAGAAAACTACCTTCATGATTAGGATTATTTGAGTAACTTACAACTGATCCAAGGAAATTCTAATGATTTTAATGGAATAGGAGGCTCTCATAAATTCCTCTCCATGAATTATTTACATTCTTGGTCTTCTAGAATCACTTGGGAGAGAGCCATCATCACCTGCACTCTAAGAAACCTCCTTCTCATGCACCTTACACACTTGTATTCAAATTTGGATTTATTTATTCATTAGAATATATTAAAGGTATAATTTTACATGTTTCAAGACCCTCCATTGCCTTCAAATCATCAGGGGAACCTTAAAATCACTTTACTTGAAGATTTTCTCCCTTCTATCTAGCTTGCCCAATATGCTAGATGTGATTGGCTGAGGTGAATCACATAGTTAGGGAACTTATACATTTTTTAATGGAATTAAATTAATATTATTAGTTATTATAAGTTTCAATATTTCTCCCAAACTTTGTTTCATCTCTTAACTCCTCTTGTAGCCTGCATAACACATAAAATAGTGAGAAAAATCTTGTTTATGCCCCCATTCACACAATTTCATACAAGTCATCATGGATTGAAGTATCTTTTGGGATTCCTATACAACCTCAAATTATCATTCTAGATAAACTATTTCATTTTGGTAGCTATCTAACTCTATATTTCGAGACTAGTCCTTAACAAGGGTTTAATATGGTTTTAGGTTTGTTTTTTGTCTTAAGGTTGGTTCATAAAGATCCAACATCCAAGTTGCCAAATAATTCCAAAAATTTGGCCTTAAATACCCATAATAACCTCTCCTAACTCTTTTATCTCCCATGTAAAGTTTCATGAATGATGTGAGCTCTTGAAATTGCCTATTTGAGCTTGGTTTCCTCTTTTTTGCATGTTTTATGGGTTTTTGAGCCAAAAATGGATTCTCCAAGGTTTCCTATATATAAAAAAATTATTTATCACCTACAATCTGACCCCAAAAACACTTCCAAATTATTTTTAATGTACATTTCATACTATAGTGGTGAATGACCTCATTTGGCCTTGGTATAGACCTTGCATCATAAACCTGCCTATAACTTTTTGGTAATTTGGACCATCCAATTTAGATTCATTGAGATACAAAAGTTCAAAAACCATTTTTATGATCCTAATAACATTTTAAATTCATTTTATAATGGTCTCATCATACCATAATGTGATCAACTCTTACTTTGGCCACTAGGCCTAGATCTTGCCTCGTAGGTATGAGTTGTTTTTAATCTAAGAGATGAGTTACATGTGCTTCCCTTACATCACAAAAAATTAATCACATCTTAAATTTCATCATAAACATGTTTTGTTCCATCATAATTATCATTTCATGTTAGTCTTGAAGATAACATCCCATTTTGGCATCAAGCTTGAATTCTGCCTAATAGGCATGTTTGTAACTTGATGGTATATAACTTATAACTAAAATACCTTGAATAAAATAAGATTATGAACCTTTAAATTCAATTTATAAACATGTTAAAACTTTTTAGAGGGCTCAGTACTAGTATAAATGAAGGTGGTTTCCAAATTAGGCTCTAGGCCTCAAACAGTTTTGCCTGCACACCTAGCTCTTTAGACCATTTATCTTGGTTACATCCCTCTTATAGGTGTTATACATATCTATAAAAGTGTTATAAAAATTATAAAACCTCTCTTAAAATTATAAGTAACTTTTGGTTTCAATCTCCTACCCATCTCTCAAGATTTGTAGGGTTTAGGGCATGGGGAAAGTACCCCTATCTAAGACAAAATAGGGGGTACTTCCCCTATTTTTATAGAAAAATTAATAATTTTAGAGGCATATTTATGTTTTTAATACCATATATACAAGTTTTCATCACTTTTTCATGTGGTTAGACCCTTCAAAGTCACCAAAATCTAAGATAGACTTGCATTTGAGCACTGTGTTTCTAACATAGGCTATGTTTTATATTGAAAATACTTATGTGGGTGAGGATTTATATTTATAACTTGTTTATATTATGGGGATATCCCTTGAACTCAAAATAATTTCACATCATATCCATTTAAGTAGTGTTCCTCTTTATAAGCCTTCAAAACACCATCTTGTACCAACTTCTTAAGTCATTATTTAGGTTGAAAATTTTGCACACAACCCTACTTATAGATTAATACAGGGGTTTTATCCACGTGTTCATGATGTTAATAGGATCCTTAAAACACTTTTTTAGGTTACCCAATTTTTATTTCACTTTTTCACTCACTTACATGTTCTATTAAACTCAAAAATTATGCTTTCCTCCTTGACTGAAACACTCCTTAAGACCTTGTTGTAGGCTAATATTTAGTCTCAAAAGAGATTAGTTGGGATGAATTGATGACGAAAATACCTTAATTTCACCTTGAAATACATAACACTAGTTTCATCTCAGAGTCACCTTGAATGGGATAAACACTACACAAAACATGCACAAACATTGTTCCTTCACCCTACCTGTCTGACCCTTACAGGTTACCATTTTTCATACTAAGGGAGGGTACCTGTAGGTGTTGTTTACATGTTTAGACCTTCATCAGGGTGTTTAAGCATTCCTTGGAGTCAATTGAGTTCATAAAATTTATTTTAGCACTAGCATCGACCTTGAATTCCTTTTAAACATTAAGAAGTTCATTGTTTATCTTATCTCAGTCAGCTTTACCTAACTATAAATGAGTTCCAAGACCTTTAGATGGTGTTTTTCATGATTTAAAATTGAAATGATACTTAAGAACCTCTTTAGGATTATTTTAAATCACTTGGAACAAGCTTGAAATCACCTACTTCATTCCTAGCATTCCATAATTTTAATCCAAGTTCACTCAATGTTTGCCTCAGTTAGCTAATTGTGAGTACCTTCTGTACAAGGGACACTTGGGGTACTTGTGAAAATTGAAAATCATATTTCAATACAAAATTAATGATCTTCATACCATTTTTTTACCATTTCCACTACTTGAATGATTCCCAACATGAGTGAATGCATTGTTTCCCACTAAAGGTGTCAAAATACCATCTACATATTTGCAACCTATAGATGCTACTATAGGTTTTTAGTGTGTTTTAGGGCCATTTTGAGGTCTGCAACCTTCCCTTTGCACTAAAATTCTAGCCTCCATTATTGGTGAGGGTATTGTTCTATGTATGTACTCTAAGATATAGTCATTAGGGTATATCAAAGTATTGGTAACCTCATTATATGACCTTGGCCAAAAGGTCCCAGACCTCTATTTTCCCTTTTTAGGGACAAAGAACCTGAAACAGTCTTTTGACTCCTCCAAGATATTTACATCTACTTGCCCCATTGACACCTCCAACCAATTTATCATGTTTTTAAATCATGATATTACCTCAAACATAGGTTTCATCACTTGCCTCAACACAAGATATGGGAATTTAGTTCTTCATTAGGCTGCCTATAGGTGAGGCTTAGTATAGAGGTAGTAATCATGAATTCAAGTAGCAGAGAGGGTAAGCATAGTTATGGTCAATCCTATGTTTTCATCAAGTCTCAAAATGAAATCTTAATAATCTTAATAATTTTAAAACCATATCAAGCCTTTCCCTTCTCATCATGACTTCATTAAAGACTCATGTAGGTACATATGACTATATGCAGGTAGGATGCTTGGAATGGAGTAGAAAATGGGGATGAATGAATCCCCAAGATCAATTCAAACTCAAAATAAAATCATCAAATTCATGATTTCCACCAACTATATATTGAAACAAGTTCTAAACATCTCCTTAAACATGAAATCCATTTTCAAACATATGGAATAAGATAGGCAGAGTGTTGGATGACTGGTCTAGCATGGAGAATGAGCTTGCAACTATGAGAATAAATTAGAATTCAATGAAAGGTGAAAAAATTAGTCAATGATACTTTAAAAACATGAAAAATAATCTAACATAACTCCTTGGAACTGACGATAAAGCATGAATTTTTTTGAAAAAATGAAAACTACCCATAACACCAAATGGTGCATCCTCCTAAAAAGTGAGCTCATTAGACAATCCAAACACCTTAAAAGTTCAAAAAAATAATGGGAATAATAAGGATACATATCCATAATCCTCTAGAAATAATATCAGTAATTAGTTTGTATGAACTTGCTCAAAATGAATCAAAACCTATAGGGTTCACAAATTTGCAAGCAAATTTTGAGGCTCAACTTGTTAATGATGGTTTATAAAGCACACTTGACCAATATTCAAAATTAATATATGAAAATTTATCTCTCATATTTTTTTTTAAAAAAAACCTCCTAATAGTATTCTACTTGAAACCCTTTCTGGTGCCTATACCAAGTGGAAACCTACAAGTCACTTCTCTATGCCAAAAAGGGTGAAAAGATATATGAATAATTTTGGCCTCAAAATGACACTTCCAAATCAGATAAAATGTATAAATTATCTTGGTGAATATAAAGAGTCACATTTCAACTTTTTCCAAATGGCACACTTCCTAAGGAGGTTGTACAAGTGCCCAAATCTCTCTTTTACTTAAGAAAACTATCCTTATACATAACCTATAATTTGTCAAATTTTTCAGATTCATAAGACCTATATGGACACATGTCATGTAAAATCATTATTTTTAACTTGGACATTTCCAAAGAAACCTGTACAAAGCATTAAATGCACCTATTTAACCCCTTAAAATGACTCAAAATGATAAATGGACCTAGAGAACTAATGACCAAAGTTATTATAACATCAATTGACAGTAATTGACATTTTAAACACCTTATAAAAATAAATTATACCCCCTTATAGGCCTAAAAATCAGGTTTTTTACTAGGGGTGCCCCAATTTGACCTCAAAGTTAAATTTGGTCAACAATGAGCTTTTAAGGCACAACTTGAAGGAACTAGAGTAAAACATGCTCTTGTTCCAATGATGAAGGATGAACAATGAAAACTTTGTGAAAAATAGAAACAAAGGATTCTATAATAACAAAAAGGTGTGTAAGGCATTATCCATCCTCATTAATATTTTTTAATCTATTAGTCTCTTGCTAGAATGAAGGAAATAATCATTTCATCAAATATGGACATATTCTTAAGAATCTAGACCTATAGTATTGTAATTTCTAGTTTTATAATTGTTGATATTGGATTTCTATATTCCTCTTATTTATTTTTAAGTAGTGGGATATCAAATTCCAATATTGATGTTATTGGTTTTAACTAGTGTGATATTAGATTACAATATAACTATTATTAGATTCTAACTAGTGTTGAATCAAATTCTAATTACATCTTAATTGGGTTTTCACCTTTAAATTCATATTAAATTAGGGTAATGAGATAATAGTTGAGTAGGTTCCAATAGTTGAAATGGATCCTGATCACATAATGTGATGACATAGTTGTCATAATATTACCTAATAGTTGTTATAGTACTATTTAATATTTATCTAAATTTTTCTATATATTAGCCAATCACATCATGACATGAAAGATTTAAAAATATTAGTGAAACATTGTAAAACATTATAGATTATATTTATAGATTATATAAAACCTCAATCTTATACACTTGGTAAACTCAGATCTTGGCTATTCCTCTCATTTTTGGACCTTTTTCTCTTTCAAAAGTCTCACATCTACTCCATCTTATGCCACTTGGCCTATCTCTTGTTCTGAATAGTCTTATGTTGATGACCCAGACCTTCTATTGTTCCTAAAATACTTAAAACTTACTTATATTACATCTGTGTAAGTTTTGAGTTTGTACCTACTTTCTTTTTCCTTAGACACTAGCATCCCAAATAGACAATAACATCAACGTAGGTGTCTTGCTCTGATGCAAATGTCCTAAAGTCATATAATTTACAAATGAAATGTATCCCAATGGTTGACCTAAGTGATTTAATGCAAGTTAATTCTCCAAATGGATTGATATAAATATAATATCAACCCTCATTCATTCCTAACCTACAAAACCTAACACAGACCAACGTAACCTATCAAGAACATTTAATCAAACACTTAATAAATTAGAACTTCTTTATTTTCTCCTATATTCATATTAGTTATAATAAAAACATATACACGTGTTTGAATTACTGAAGGAGCAACCTAAGATCTTATTTTTCCCAGTTACAAGCTAGTCACTGTTGTACTTGATTTACACATATTATATGATTCACATATAAGCTAACATGTAAGTGAGAACTACATCAATCTGAGCCCCTCTTCAGAGTATTAGTTGTGTAAGTAGTGTTCATTAATAGAGGATATTTGAGGTTAGATTGACACCTTGTGCCCACTAACCCATTTTCCCTCAAAGTCACTATAAAGATGAAAAACTAGGGTTTTATAATTTCATGAGGAGTCACAGTCTATGACCCATATATAAATGCACTAGAGAAAAGGAAAAGACAAACCTAGAATCATCCAGGTGACCACATATTTTTCCAATAGGTCTTTTTTATAAGACACCTAATTAAGGCTTAGACAATAATATCAATGCAACCATCTTAGGATGACACTAGTGTTTGAATATAAAAAACAACCCAATCTAGAATATGATGACTATTCTAGAATCATATTCTAGTCTACTTTATGCTTGTTATAGATCTAGAATTACATTATCATTAAAACTAAGTACATTATTTATTTTTCATTTTTATATCTAGCATAGATGTACTTACTATTTTTATCCTATCTTAGTTTAATGAATTCAACATATGTTATATCTGAATTTAGAATCTAATTAGCCTTATTTAGATATAAGTTGTCATTCTTGTGCCCTTGGATATCTCTACCCATTTAACCCTAGATAACTCCAAGTTATATAAATTTTAAAGTTAAACATTTACTGAACCCAATATTTGAACTCTAAATCCTAGGTAAATCAAGGTTTTTTATTTTTATTGTTATTTATTCATGATTATTATATAATATGTGCAACATGGATGCATCTATCACCCATTTTGGTTATCATATGTCATAGTTGATATGGTTTGTTACATTATTTACCTTGTTAAATGCATTAAGTGAAATCATTTAAATAATGAGAGGGTTTTAAAGTGGAAACAACACTTGATATATCTTCCTAATTTCTTCTTTAATACACTAGAGCAAGTTCCTTCTTAACTTAATGCCATAATAGGTGGCCTCATTGATAAATTAGGTGGCATATGTCCCAATATTTCATTTTTTAAGATTTTAAATACTCCATATCTATAAATATATCCTATATGATTTATTACGTGATACCTAAGTACCAAGTGATATGGCATTGGTTGATTTCATAGATATTATGAAAAATCTAATATATAACACAAACATCATTACCTTTGGTTGTAAATAGGTGTCCTCAAAGAATATAATTTATCAAGACTAGCCTCCCTCAACCTAAAATCCTAATTTCAATTAAGAAACACACATGAGCATGTTCCATAAATTTTAAAGACATATAATGAAGTCATTTCACTTTTAGATTTGTTAGACAAGTCACCACCTTATAGGGTTGTTTTTGTGAGAACATTATAGATTATAACTTTACCACATAATGTAAATCCACCACATGTGGTCTTCAAGTTAAATTTCATAAAATGGACCAAACATAATATATCACTTGAAAAATAAAATCCACCATCCAAACCTCTAATAAATACATGTTTTCCACCCTACATCTAGGTGTGTGTTAGTGATAAAATGATTTCTTATGGACAACAGTTCAAGGCTCAAAATTTGTAACTTATCTTTCATCTCCAAAATTGGGATTGGACTTTTAGATTTGAAACCATCTAATTTGAGCTTTAAGGGATTTGATAATATTTAATGATAAGTATTGGGAGAAATAATATTTAGTATTTCCATGGATCTCCATATGTTACCCACCTTGTGCCAAGTTATGCCAAATGATTCAAACTATAACATTATATTGGGCTAGCCTTACATACATGATATGTATGCAATTCCCACTAATTTCAACATGTGTTTAAAATTTAATCATCAAGGATTTATTTACATATGCACAATGGATCCTCATCCCTTCAACATTATACAATGGTCTAACAAATATATAATTTTACACTGTAATCCTACAAATATGAGTACAAAATTGATAGACTAGTATGATAACCTAAATAGATTATTCTATCTAAGGTATTGATGAGATATTTATCACATTTACCAAAGCATCCAACTTCATTACTCTAATGGTTAATAGAGTGTAAGATTATATCTCTCCCTCATCCTATAAAGGTTGATATGAGTAGACATCTACCCAAAGGATATGATGTGAATGATTATTATCATTATCATCAGGGACTAGGGCATTCTATGAATAGATTATTTATATTGAAAAATAAGATTCAAGGTCTCATTGATGCTCAAATTATTATACTTGATGACCCTCCCAAATAATCAAGTTCATAACCTGGTGATCAACATAAACATAAAATATTTAGCAACTCTTTGCATGATCATTCAAATAATAATTCATAATTATAACAGGCACACACTACACACCAAGAGATTCATAGTAAACCTATGAAACAACATCTAGACAAACAAGATTTGGTGATCACTTTATTCATGGGTGATGCTTATTTTTGGAAGAACCATATTGATCCCACATAAATAAAAACTAATTGCCATATAAGGCATTTTTAGCAGATTGGTTTTGATCTAAAAGATTTACAAAGAAAGGTTAGTTGGAAGGACTCATTGGGAAACATAATAATAAAAATTACTTGTGGTCATAAAGTAATTCAAACATAGGTTTGGGTTATGCCTACCACATATACATGTTCATTTACACTAGGAACTCTTTGGCTATACCAAATGGAAGAAAAAAATGATCCAAATCAGCAAGGTATTTTTTTTCTTGTGAAGTCAAAATAATACATATTCCAAATTATAGAATTATTTATTTCATTACACATGTAAAACATGAGAAGGAACATGTTATGCACCTTTTCAACTTACCAAATCATGGTGAAAATAATGTAAAAGATCCAACTTAAGGTTGTTAGACATTTTATGGGGAGATATTTATGACCATCCATTACATGATATCATAGAGTAGTCTCTTCACACATTCTAAAAATTCCAAAAAACATCAAAAACATTAAAAAACTAAAAATATTTTTAGCATAAAACATGATATATTGGTTCTTTGACATCAATGTGTTAGTTCCATGTTGATGGATGGCATATTCAATTACTCATACATACACATGTGTGTCATACTTCTACTTGAGGGTAATATAAGCATACATGGATACACGATCTATTCCTATTTTCATATCTTGAGCCTTCCTTCTACTCATGTCATATGGATATTGGGGGAATCCACCTCTATGATCACGATACTTCTAGGTTATATCATTTTATGGTCACTTTTTGTTGTCATGTTTTGAGCTCATAGACTTAATTTCACATGCCTTTACCCATGATTATATCTTTCATAGGGTACTTGATATGTTATGCATTTGACACTTTTTTCTGTCATATTTGATCCATGGGCTACTATGATATGTTTATACTAGTTGCTTATACTTTAATTTATGCACTTTCTTGAGTGCCTTTCCTTATTATGTCTTGCATGTTTGATAATGTGAATATGTTCCTTTGTTTATAGCCCTTATGCATATGTGTGATTTTTTTAACATTTTAACATGTCATTGATTGTTGTATATAAATTTGAATATGTAATCATTACTTTTGTGGACATTTGACTAAGTTATGTCCCCTCGATTGTGCAACATTTCAACATGCCCCTTATTTGCGATCTCCAAGGATCATTGTATATTGAATTATTTTTGAGTGCTCTTGTGTGTGTGCTTGATTTACTTATTGAAATTGTACTATTACTATATAAATGTTTCCATGATATTTATCATGCATTTTAGGTCTTCATGTGATCAAATTATTCTATGTTCTTGAATGCTACATTTAACTCTACATGTCTTTATATATATTATATGGTTACATTCACATTTTATACAATTTTCTTATCCTTTAGAAGTGAGGTAGATATCAGTTTCTATTATTCCCTCACTTAAAAGGGATGGAATATTAGTAAGGCCATGTTATAGAGTCATGCTCTTCACATTTGGCACAATTTTCATATTTATTTAGGGCATGTCATATAGGCATGTCTTCCACACATTCATAGTTTCAAGATTTAGTGAGGGCATGCTTTTGAAGATGTTCTCCACACTTATTTAGTATTTAACACTTATATAAATTTTCATATCAGTGGGGGAATGTCATATAGGCATGGAGTCCACACATTCACAACTTTAATATTCAATGGGGGCATGCTTTAGAAGCATGTTCTCCACACTTATTCAGTATTCAATACACCTAGATTTAGTGGGGGCATGTTATGGAAACATGTCCTCCACATTGGCACTTATTAAAATTACTCCATATATAGTGGAAGCATGATTTGAAAACTTGTTCTCCACACTTAAACAATTTATAAATTGGCTAAAACACATAGTTATATCATTCAAATTCATAGTTATGGCAATTCTATACATTGGTACCATTTTTATACATATTTTTAGCATGAGACATATCTAAGGTGTAAATTCTATGGAATGTGCACCTAATATTAAAAATCCAAACTAGTTTTAGATTTAAAAACACTATCAGGTATTATCATCACCCACCAAGATGTGCTTTTATATACTTTATTAATCTAATTTATTATAGTAGTTGATTCACTTTTGGTATGGTTGAAGTGATTAAATAAATCAATCTTGCTAATTTTTTAGGTTGGACTTGATTGTATCATCTAGCCTTACCAATTTGATAGTATGAGTTGACTTTGTTCACTCATGCTCACCAAGTTATAAGTATGATTATTTTTTCATGGTTGAGCTAATCTCAATTGTTGGGTGGTAACTCACCTTTTTTCCAAGGATGGGGGCATAAACCTTCCAATCTCTCTTTATCTATAGCCCCTTGGATATATGCACTTTCTATATTTATACATATTTGTCCTAATCTTAGTTTCATAGCCTTAAAATGATACATATTTTAAATCAACTTGACAATAAGCAAAGCACATTGATACATAGGTGTAATCTCAAACCTTGCTCTTTCAATTTCAATCTTTTTTATACTTTAAATTTCAGATTATATTCACTAATTATGCATTGTAACATGGTCTTGGTTGTAGGTCAGTCACCAGCAGAGCACTCAAGTTGGACTCATGTAAAGGTAAGGTGTATTATATACACCCAAGTATGCATTCCTTTCCTTTAAAATAGAAATTTCATTACTAGATTAAGGAGGGGGGAATATAGAAAATATTTATGGATTATATAGCACCATAATCTTGTACACTTGGAAAACTCAAACCATGGATGTTCCTCTCAGTTATAGACCTTTCCCACTTTTATAAATCTTGCATCTACTCTATCTTATGCCACTTGGCCTATCTCTTGGTGATGCCAGTCTTATGTTGATGACATAGACCATCTATCATACCCATAATGCTTAAAACCTACTTATATTACACTTCTACAAGTTTTGAGTCTACACCTACTTTCTTATTCCCTAGACATTGGCATCCTAGATAGACACCAACATTGACACAAGTGTCCTATTTTGATACAAGTGTCAAATGTCTTAATGTCATCTAATTTTCAATTGAAATGTATCCTTATGGTCATCCTAAGTAATTTAATGTAAGTTACTTCTCCAAAGGGATTGATATAAATACAATATCAACCCTCTTTCATTCTTAACCCATGAAACCTATCACAAACCAAGACAACCTATCAAAAACATTCAATCAAGCACTTGATAAATAAAATATTCCCTATTTAATTATATTTTTATATTAGTTATAAGGAAAACATATACATAGGTCTAAATTACTAAAGGAGAAGCCTATGATCCTAATTTTCTAAGTTACAAACTAGGTCATTGTTGTACTTAATTTGCATGTATTGAATGATTCACACACAAACCAACATGTAGGAGAGAACTACATCATTTTGAGCCCTTCTTTAGAGTATTAGATATGTAGGCAAAATTCATTAATAAAGGGGTATTTAAAGTTCAAATCGATACCATGTGTCCACTAACTATTTTTTCGTGAAGGTCACTATGAAGATGAAAAACTAGTGTTTAACAATTTCATGAGGATTGACGGTTCAAGGCTTAGATATGAATGCACCAAATCAAAGGTGAAGATAAACCCAAAAGCATCCAAGTGGTCACATGTTTTTTTAGTAGGTATTCCATATAGGAAATGTGAATCAAGCTCAGATAGTAACATCAATGTAACCATCACAAGCTGACACTAGTGTTTAAGGCTCCAAAAATACCCAATACAGAACTTGTCGATTGTTATATAATCATATTCTAGTCTAATTCTTGCCTATTCTAGATCCAAAATTATATTATCATCATAATAAACTAATTACATTACTTCTTTATCATTTCCATATGTAGCATAGTTGTTCTTACTATTTTTAGCCTATCATAATTTAATAAATTCAACATATATTATATTTGAGTTTAGCATGAGATATTTTATCATCCTTGTGTCCTAGGCTATCTATACCCCTTTAACCCTATATAAATATAATCTAGATACATTTTAGGGTTAAATAAACACACTTACACCATGTACAAATATTGGATAACACTTTTAATTAGCCATGTTCCCAATGTAATTTAACATACTTTTAATTATTATAATCTTGTGTAGAATGTCTATGTGCCCATTCTACACAAGATAAGAATATATGACTCTATTGATCATATTATCAATTTAGAGGTGATTATTTTTATATGTACATATTCTTAATAATTTATAATTTCTAGTGTTGTCATTTATTATTTTGTAATTGTTGAAATTGGATTTTTATGTTTTGATTATTGGTATTTAAATAGTGGGATCTCATATTCTAGTATTGCTATATTGATTTTAAATAGTTTGACATTGGATTTCAATATAACTATTCTTGAATTACAACTAGTGTGGAATCAAATTCCAAATTTATCTTAATTGGGTTTTCACCGGTTTACATTCATATTTAGGGGAAATGTGCCAATAGTTGAACATGGTAGCAATATTAATTAAAGTGGGTCTTGATCATATAATCTAACCCCATAGTTGTCATTGTATTATATTAACACATAACATTAATTCATTTATACTTGAATATTTTGCTATCATAGATATAAGAAAATAAATCATTATTTGAATGCTTCTAATAGCTCATTTACTCACTTTAACACCATATCACCTTTAGATTTTATATAAATAAACATTCCCTTTAATTTATATTGTCAAATATTATTAATAATACTTGATTTTATCTAAATCTCACTATTAACCATAAACTTGAGAATAGTTTCTCAGTTATAACCTAGTTAAATAT